>JANVCC010010204.1:1409453-1421503 GCA_025345505.1 Todiramphus chloris collaris | reverse complement strand
AGGGGGGGGGGGGGGGGAGACAGGACAGACGTCAACAAACTCCCAACACACTCTCTACCCTAAAAAGAAGCCACTGTTGGATAACCTGCCAATCTGAGCATCTTCAATAGCCACGTGTATTTCTGTGCTAGATTCAGGGGCAGTCCATGCCTCACTGGAGCCCCACAATATGATTCCATGGAGCCAGCATTTTGGTTTTAGTTCTTGATTCAAAGCTCATTCAAACAGACTGAAGTCTTTCTTCTGACTTCAAAGGGCACTGTCTCAGTCTCTGGATAAGCAGACAGGTTACCCAAGTTTACAGGATTCCCGAGAGGGTTCCACCACAAACAAAGCAAAGAAGCAAACATGAAAGGGAAGAGGTATGTACCTGTGAACAGAGCAGAATAGGCATGTCAGACACATACATATGCATTGGCAACCACATCATTTGCAAAGTTATTAAAACCCCTTCGCTTCTATCATCATCATCATCATCAAGTCAATGCAAGTGTTTCGGACAGTTAACTACCTATTGCATCTCAGAGATGTGCATGCAGCATATCTGGGAAATGAAACTCCTCAGACAGCTGTACAGCAACAGATTTATCTTGAGTTGCAAATTACGTTTTGCTAACTTCAGATGTAACCTCTCAAAATCCAAATAGTATATAGTAGTATCAGCATTAGGCATTACACCAGAAGAGCACTGAAAGAGGTTCCTGTATCAAAAGGAGAAGTATGAAGTCCATGTAACATGCAAAACACAGGAAGATAAGAGTACCTGTGGTACGAATACATATAAATACAAGCTGAGACTCTTAAGAGATGAAGACATCCTGCAGCTGTAGTTAAGACAATCAACCACAACAGCTTTTGCCAGCACATAGTTAATATTTTTAAAAGCTTAAGGCTGCAGCTACTTCTACATAATGTACATCCAGAAGTAGGAAAAACATCTCATTAAATAGCTTTTCACATGTCAGGATAACTGCACAAGTCCAGCCAGGCAGCTATGCTACTAACATACAGGCAAGGACAACATAGCTTTTCTTTGGCACTAAGGCTCAAGGTTTTTCAGGAAGCTAAGAGCCTAGAATAAGATACTCCTAATTTTTTAAGAGCATTTTCTATCTTTCAGTATGACTACAAGCTTGTTACAGGATGTGTTTCAAGGTGTTAATCTTTATGGAGCTCACAGACTGGTGAAGTTTGGAAGACAGTCTAGTCCTTCTCCACCACTCAAAGAAGGATCAACTTCTGAGCAGGTTGCTCAGAGCCTTGCCAGTCAGGTTTTGACTGTTTAGAGAACAGAATTACAGTCAAGAATGAATGACTATAAATTATTAGATTTGCATTAATTCCCAATAAAATTATACATTCAGAAGTCCGTAATATTTGAAAAGTTCATTAGATATGATCAACTGTTATCAAAACTTGCGCAGCTGTTCGTTAAACACTTGTACCACTGAGCTATAGCATAGATATAAACTGTCCTAACAGTAAAACAGACACTGGGATTATAGCTTTCTCTCACTAGCAAAAACTTTGTTAGCTTTTCAGCCTGTTTTTCTCTACACAGATCTATAGTTTTCTTAGACGTCTTTATAAACACTGTAGCTAACACAAACTGGTCAAGCTCAAACATCACCCATCAACCTCACTTTGCGCAGCAAACCTGCCTTCAGCCAACAGAGAGCACCTCCTCACAGCTGTATTGAGAAGAAGAGAGGAACTCTTACACAACTACAATACAGGAAGGACCCTTCGATCTCATTCCTTCTATCTGCCTTTCCCATGCACTGCTCCAGTAAACTGACCTTTGAACAAGAAGCGGTACCTTCAATGAAGTGATGAAAGTCCAACTGTCACAGCTCTCCCTAAACAACCAGGTGGTATTTCCTGGGAAGAATGGCCACTGACACTCTCCTTCTCCTCCATGCTTAAGCTTCACAGATCTTTAGAACATGCATGGCATGAACCTCAGGGACATGCAAATGTGGCAAGCAAGGGAGTAGAAAAGGGCTTGACGTGATCTTAACATTGTGCGTTTGCCTGAATTCACACAATTAGAACAGATTCTTGAGGAATAGGACTAGAAAATATTGCTGGAATAAGGCAAATAATACGTCTATTTCAGCTTGATTAATTCCTTAACGTTATTATTCACAGGCTTCCAAAATAAAAGCATAGGATGAAAAGGCTCAAATTTCCAATAAAACAAATGCATGTGTGTTATATTCTTCAGATAATACTGCAACACCTATTCACAGCAAATGCTTTTTTTGTTCTTAGTAAAGACAACAGTCTTCAAATGTAAATACTGGACCATTAATTAAATCCTCCCCTTTATATGAGTTTTAACTGACAACTTTGACAGCTGGACAGAACTGTTTAGTTTCTTTAATCAGATTACGCACGAGCAGTGCCAAAAAGGAAGAGAGGATATAGTGTACCACAGTAAGAACACACAGACTGATCATTTATCATATTTTGTATTTATTTTACTTTACATTTAAATTTTACTAAAGATAAACAAGTAAATTAAAAAAGTACAATTGCTTTTTTGCAACTCTTCCAAACTCAGGCCTTTGAACTTTTGTGCTCTGTTTAAAGGGACACAAAAGACATGTTTCTACACAACAAAGATTCCTTTCTTGTTACCAGTATATTATAAAATACTAACTTTTTCCAGTTTGTATATGCCAATTTGTCTTTCTTCTTCCTAGTTGTCCCCCCTAATTTTGATATTTTTATTTAGCAATGAACAGTCAACAAACTGTCTAGCTTCACATTGTGGAGGTTCTGCACTTAAGCTACTACGATTTTGTATATTGCTGTCTGTAACACTACACAGTTTAACTCCATTTAAAAACAGTTTTGTAATATCAGGGTTCCTCTTGACCTTTGCAAATGTTTTACATATATTCCTTGTAATGAAGAATCATCTGATGCCCAAACCAGCCATCTTGGCATGATCAGAATACAGATGCAAAGTATTCAGCTTGCCAGGCACCACTTGGGCTGTGAGGGCAGACCAGTGTTTATGGCCAACCAGTGACTAATCGATGTTTCCTTTCACACAGCCTCAGCTCTAGATGGGTGAGCAAGCAAGAAGTCTGGGATAACAAAGTTGACAGGCCTGGGCAGACAGCACCTGGGAAAAGGAGACACATTTCCGTTTCCCCAGCCTGTGTTTACAGAAGAATCATTAGCCCTATGTCATTCTGTGTCAGGAGGAATACGACTTTAGATCCAATAATAATGGGAGATATTACTTCTCATCTAATCTGGGGCACAAGCATTGGTGGAGGTTGAAGTCCAAAGGAAAGCAGTGCAGAATCTGTGTGTCATGTCCTTAGGGCAGTGGTCCTGGGACAAGTACAGGTGTGGAAGGTAGAGCCCAGATTAGTGCAGTGCGCTACTAACAGGACAGAGAAACTGCAAGTAGATGAGTGACACTCATTCATCCCCAAAGCTTCTTCTCACTTTAATAGTGTTACCCTTTCTATGCAACTATGCTATCAGCTGGGTGATTAGGACTGCAACAGTCCATGATCAACCCAATCTGAGGATGAAAACTGAACCCTTAACAGACATGGGACTAGCACCAGACCAATGGAATCATGAATTTATAACTGACAATGACATTTTATTACAGACTGACAAAGACTGGCTGGGAACCCAACCAAGACATTCCCTGCTATACTGCAGACTACAGTTCTGGTTTAGGAAATAATTATGTGTTTATTCAAAGTAAGGCAACTCCAACCCAGGTTCCTCTACTGTAATTCCAAACACCACAGCACAGTTCTCATTTAACTTATTCCCTTTCCTTTCTGTCCCAGCCACTTGGAGATGCTGCAGGTTGTTTGTAGAATATATACAAGTTATCTAGCCTCAAACATTCTGACAAAGCTATGTACGTCCCCTTCCAGAGACAGCTGATCAGCAAGCATCCCACAAGAGCCCAGCGACTCCTTTTCATAGGACAGTTACCAAAACAGTAACTCTGACCATACAGCTTCAACTGTCCCTCCTTTCTACTCCCTTTCATACCTTTTCTTGTTCTCTTCTATTCCCCCCCTCTTATCTATTGGTCTTCACTTGCCTTCTGTGTTACATTTTCCTTCCACCATTAAAAGAGATGCTACATAACTTACGGACTGATACTGGCCCCTCCTCAGAAGGCTCAAATGCACTAGAATTACTGTTCACCTAAATAAGGTAATTTTAGAAATACTCTGAGGACGTGGCAAGAGGTTCACCATGAACTGACTGCAACAGGCAGGAGGTCTTACCCTATATACTGTAGGAGTCAGAACATGTTTAACTTTGCTGCAGAAAGCATTTAAGTTTTGGCTGGAGAGCAAGCTGACTAGAGCAAAACTTTATGGTGTCCAGAGCTGGAGGCATGAAGCCAAATGGCTCTAAAGCAGAAAACGGAGTGGAAGGTAGAACCTTTGACTCCTGACAAAGGGAGGGAGAAGCAGGAGCCATGGCACTTATTTCAAAAGTGAGAGAAGACTGAATCCTCCTTTCCCAAGAAGGCGTGGTTGAGGACAATCTATACATTCCAGAGCTAAAGTCTTCACCTCGACATTGTATAGTGGAATCAAGGATTATTGCTGAAGAACACAGTAAACTAAGGGAAAGCTACAATCATCATGATGTAATGTGATTTAATTCAACACCAAATAAAAGAAGGACACCTAAATAAAAGCAAGTTTCAGTAGTTCACTTTCTACATAATTGGGTAAAGTGGTTAGAAAACATTGCTATTTCACTTTTTAGCCAGTGAACTCTATATGTGGGGTTTTTTTTGTCCCAACTACCCTGAAATAAAGTAGTGCTTGTGCACAGGGTGGATAGTGCAATTTTCAATAATCCCATGATCCTTTTTAGGTTAATTGTAGCTTTCAGTAGATAAAGGAATTTAAGGGCTGTTTAAGGAAGATCCTGCTTTATTATTTTTAAAGTTGCCACACCCAGGTTTTTTTCTCCCACACATTCAGTGCAAAGCACATGGGAACACAGTGGTTTCTATGGAATGTATCCCAGAATTTTTTCTGTTCCAGACCCCCACGTAGCTTTTTATACTTTAAAAAATATTGAATGAGAGCATACAACTAAGAACACTGGACATTAAAAAGAAGTGCCAAGACTTAATTAGCATAATGTCCAGATTAAAACTGAGATTTTATACTACAGCATACCTATCTGCCTCATCATTTTGAGATTTATGGAATAATGACTACACCACAGGCCAAAAAGCAGAAGGTTTCACAAGAACTGCAAACTTCTCAACCCCCCACATAATAGTACAACAAATAGTCATTTCCAGAAATTTCAGAAGTTAGAGCTGGCAATTGGCATTCGGAAATCCCAGTCTGTCTTGGCTGTGCTTCCGATAATAACTACTCTTTCTGCTGGACTGCACAGTCCATTTTCAATTTTAAGACACTCTATTATTTCAATTATTCAGTATTGAAGATATTTGGAAACAAATCCCAATTCTAATCTTCATCGTATCCAGTCAATTAGAATAAAATTGGTCCGTTGTCAAATTGCAAGATATGTTTTTCAGCTATTTTCACTATACAGAGAAAATGGTCCTAAATGTTTTCAGGTTTTGCCTATAGATTTAAGTCAGAGAATGAAAGCAATACAGCCTTCATACAATATGTCTTTTCTAGACTAATCAAGAATACAGTTAAAACCAAATCTACCTAGGTCACCTAGGTTCCTACTACATCTTAGCATCAAAGAGACAGATACCTAAAAGTTTGTAGGTGCCTAAAAAAGTTGATGAGCATCTTGTCATATTTAAGAAGCTGACAAAACATGTTTAGACAGGCTTAATACCTTTGCACATTTGAAAATTCACTCTGCCCGCATCTGCCTGTTTAAGAATTCAGATGCTTTTGAAGTCACACCACAGACTGACTCATTACTACACTCCCATCTCAAATATTAGTAAGAAGCCTAAAAAGACATCAGTAGCACTACTTTTGTTTTAATTGGACTATTTCAAATTCTGCTTTTCCAAGCAGAAACAGTGAAGAACTTCTGTCTTACTGGGTAGAGATGTTCATTTTCTACTGTGTGAATAAACTACAGATGGTCTATAAACAAATTCAAGCTCTGAAGTGATATTTCATGATATTACCACACCAACTTTTTCAAGTGTTACAAGTAATAGTCTCTTGCAACAATTAAAATGGTCATTCTTTTAGCTTGTGAGCTTTTGGATGTTACTAATAGTAGGTTTTGAGTTTGGTATTGAGGAAGAAGAGCTGAGGAAAGAGTTCAGAAAACATAGCTTCTCAGGCAGAAGATACTAGTTGCTTGGTTAAGACAGAGTGCAATTTCTGTTTTATTGTCTACAGACTCTTGAAGAGTGTACATCCACTACTTAGCTTCCAGTCTCAGCATTTGCTCCCACCTCAGCATCCTGTTCAAAGATTTCTAGTCTACAGACATCCTCCTGCAACTACGCATCATGCTTTGATGATACGTATTTGTGACAGAGTGATAAATCTCCTTCCTCCACTCCAAATACACACGTTCACATGGCAACAGTAGCCCTCAGGAAGGATTTCACAGTGATTAAGTGTGTCAATGGAAAAAGATTCTCCAGTAAATGCAGCTGCCTGCACACACAGAAAGTGAATCAGGTGAGGTACAGAGGAGCTGAGCAGCAAAGGCATGAAGTAAGGAGTGACTCTCCCATCTAAGAAGAGCCATGCTTTCATCTCTCAGCTGTGGACTACATCAATTTTGCTACGTATCAGAATTAGCAGCCTTATTTACTTGCATGTCCCTTCCACTCCCTTGCTGGCATGCCCACCCACACGCCTTTTAGGCCGATAATCTCAGGATGTGATTTGACAATGCAGCTAAACCAAGCAACAGCAGCAGAAAGGGGTATCCTGCTGCTCCTCCTACTTTCACCATGCCTTTCAGGGATGACCCTACATGGAGTTAACCAGCAAAAAACCTCACGCTGCAAAGTCATTTTCCATCACTTTATGTCCCTGGACTGGCTCACTACAGGGTCAGATACCCTCAAAAGGAGAAGGGCAAAGATGAAAGAATAGGGAGTGGAGACATCTCTTTTGCAAGCTGCAAGACTAGGGTACCTACAGCACCAAAGCAAAGCCCCACAGCAGGGACACAGAGACATACACATGAATATCTGCAGTTGTGCCCACTTTCCATTCAGACACTCCAGAACAGCCTGGAGAGCTTTAATATACCAGTGAAGTTTTCTATGGGGTCTTCATTCCAGTATACCATTTTCTGTTGTCAGCCTTAGTGCTGGAGAATTGTTTCTGCAATTCTTGTTTCTCAGACACACATTGAAGACTTAATCCTACTCCTCACCCTCTTCCTGTTTTGGTTTTCTTTTTTTTCCTGCTAAGAGTGAGACTAAAGAGAAGGGTACCATTCCTTCCCCCAAGATACCTTCAGTTAAGACATTAAAGATTTCCTCCAGAAAGAAACACAGGGGATGTGGGATGAGAAGGCTTCCCTCCATCCTTGCTGACTTTACCCTTATCGCCAATTGAAAAGCAGTTTCCACATCTTATAAATTGATAAACAAGACTAATTCCAATTAAACCCACCTCTTCCTCCTTTCCACAAATTATAGCTAAGGGCAGCTTCTGGGAACTAAAGAGAAGGGTAATTTTCCTTGCTTATCTTGAACAAAATATAGAATAGTTCCTTTTGGCCATTTTGATTTATGCCCTTAAGGTTTGGCTTCAAAACAGAGGAAACCAGACTATCATGGATTTAGACTCCTGTGCTCCTAGAGCTGCCTATCGAAATTTTATGTTATCTGAAAAATCCTTTGTGGTCAACTTTGTCTCCAGCTAGCAGACAGCAGTAGTATCAAAACAGTTACTACTTTCAGATTTCACTTGGTTTTGGGGAGAGGTGTGAGGGAGCTATCAAGCACAGATAGGTAAGGAATAAGTGAACCAGTGCAATTTGTAATAGCGGGTGGACTAGCTACAGCAAGACCCAGTTGCATCACACATGTCACTTAGACTTTGCTCTAGAGAAGCTGCCCAGCCAACTAGCATAAATGTGTGAATGAAGTCATCCTAACATACAGGCACACCTAACTTCCATAATACCAACTGTGTTCATTTATTAGCCAAGGGACTGTTCTCATTACTCAAGCAGATGCCTATAAAAAGTTTTCCTGGTATAGGTGAACTCAAAATAGCAACTGCTGCTACTCCTTGCAAGAAGAGCAACAATGTGTGACCACAAAATTCTAGCACTTCTAACCGGAATGGCACAGTCAGTTAGATGAAACACTACAGACCAGTGACATTGTTTCTAGTTGCTATGAGGAGGTACAAAATTCTTCTGTTGCTGGCTGCTTCAATCTAGTGACTAGCAAAAGCCAAAAGCTGCTTAAGTAGTTAAAAGTAGTTAAAAGTGTTTCCCTCTGCTCCAGAAGGCTGGTTAACATATTTAGTTCATTTACAGAGGTAACCTTTTGAGAAAGAGCTCTTGCTAAACTGAAGTAGAGCATCTATCGTTGTTGCTGCTAGGAAGCCAACACAGCAGCTACACCAAATGCTAACCTGTGCCTCAAAAAACTTTTTAGTAGTAACCAGTACATCTGCAGATTGTAACACAACAGCATCTCTACCTTCTTCACAACTACTGAAGTGTATTACAAGACAGCTAAAGACACCAATGTAATGGTGTGCTATGTGACCATGAAGACACAGCCTGTGATACTCCAAATTGCAGTATGTAATTTTATTCCTGAACATCAAAACTTCTGAGGAAGCACTATCTTCACTAACCACGGCTGCTCTAGGAGCCCATGTGAATATGGCCATGACAAAAACAAACAATAAAACAAAACAAAAAAAAACCCAAACAAAACAAAACACAAACTAAACCAAACAACCTCACAACAAAAAAAAACCAACCAAAAAACCCAACATTTGTCTCAAAACAGCACAAAAGCTTAGTGTGAAGAATGAAACATTACATTCTTCACAGATCGTGGAAAACTGTTTCAAGTTCCATACAAAATCTGGAAAGTTAATTAGACAAAAGTCACCTATTTCATTGATTGCTCACCGCATTATCAAATAAGTATTAACATTAGTAATAAGCTGGAGCACAAGAGGTGCCACCTTAACATGAGGAGGAACTTCTTTACAGTAAGGGTCACAGAGCACTGGAACAGGCTGCCCAGAGAGGTTGTGGAGTCTCCTTCTCTGGAGATGTTCAAAACTCGCCTGGATGCCTTCCTGAGTGACCTGTGTTAGGGTAGATTAGGTTGTAGGGTAGATGAGGTTGTAGGTTAGATGATATGATCCTGCCCTGGCAGAGGGTTTGAACTCGAAGATCTCCAAGGTCCCTTTCAACCCCTAACACTGTGTGATTCTGTGTAGTGCCTGATAAGAAGCTAGAATAAGAAGTGGTAGGAAAAGAAAGACAGGAACAGGACTGGACTACAGCAGTTCTGCTGCTCCCAGGGAAGTATGCTTTTTTGACAAGTTGAAGCTTGGGCCTGCACTGATACCACTAGTACTAGCAAGAGGCAATACATGATGTGCAGCCTAATGTCTCTAAGCACAGTTCTGAAGAGTCTGCTGTAGGACCTCTGCATTTATATCTGTCATCCTCACTGCTCAAGTCTCATATCCACCTCATCTGTCACGCTAGAACAGATAAGCCACAACTGCCCTAATTGCACAGCTGGTTCCTGTACTCTTGCTGACAAAGAAACCCTGCCACAGACTGAGGAGTTGTTTTGTTAAGTGCTCAAACACCACACTGATAAGGATGGTATTATGCTTAGGCAGAAATATGACTGGGCAGTAAAGTTCTTACTCGGCTTAATCCTACACCCGGAACAAAGTCTCATTCTGGGCACCAGCACAATCTAACAGAAGTTCTGCAGACCCCACACAAATGTGTCTGATTCAGTTATGGGGAGCAAAGCAGTGAAATACTATTTGTTTGCACAACAGAGAATAGCACTCCAAATAGAAACAGGCTACTCCACACTGTATTCAGCTGTTGCCTTTGTGCTTGAAGAAAGGTTTTCTTCTCTGTAATTCATTAACCTACAGCCTTATCAAGGTGGGAGTGAAGAATTTGTTTCCAGCATGGAAACCAACAGTCACAAGCTGAGCAGAAATACTTACGTCACTCTTTCTGAACTTTGCTTTTAAGCTCTTCATGCTGATCACATTCAACCTTCCAGACCTTTGAGAAGCTTTTTTATCCTTCTTCAATATCTAAACAAAAAGAAAGAAAAATAAGATTCCAACTTGATACCATTCAGTTCACTGTCAGCCAAGTCTGAATTGAATTTGCATACCTATATCACCCTTTGAGTCTCTAACTCTCAAGCTCTAAAACAGATTAACAACCAGTTAAGGGAAACTTCTTGTTTCTCCAAAATTAAAAGCAACTTTAATCTGACAACAGAAGAAGAGAGCAAATCTTTAACAAAAATTCAAGTGTGTACCATGTTATACTAGCTACCTCTTCACATCATTAGATCACTGACACGTTCATACATGTAGCAGCTTTCTCTACCCACTACCTATTTTAACATTATCATTAGGGCAGCCATTTGTGAAGTGTGAAAAAGAGAAATACGGATGCAAAGTCAATCATTAAAACTTCATTATCCTACAACCGAGGGTCGGCAGTGGGTAGCAGAAGTACCACCACTATTATACATACAAGTCTAAACACAAACCAAATATAAAATTATGCTTGAACCACACGTGACATACTAGTACAGCTCAACACAACATAGCAAACACGACCGTCTGAACAAGAATGCAGTTTCTGACTGGAAGAATTGTTTTATACTCTTCCCCGTAAGAAACTATGTGTATTCCTGGAGTCATAGCTGCTTTTGATTTGGCAGTGCACTATCAAACAGTCATGTTCCCCTTCCTCCCTTTCAAGTGAAGAAAAGCAGCAGTTGCACAAGCATACAGAGCTAACATTACAGACAAGCTGCAAGCTCTCACAGGGAAACAAGGAGCCAGTGCCTAGAGAGAAGTTTCCTACAGAAAGCTTCAATATACCACATATTACCAATTCAAGACAAATGTAACGGGAAACAGCATGTTAAAGAAGCATGGCAATGTGCTTCTTCCTAGAGCACGGCAGAAAAACTTAATGAAAAAGCAATATACATACAGACTCGGCAAAGCTATCTATGCAAAAATATTCAAAATTTCAAGTTTTAAAGTGCACTCATTGGAATAGACAGTCATTCTCATCTACAAGTTTTAGCTGCTGTACAAATTCCTTCTGAAGGAACAGTTTAAAGCAAAGGATGTTCAGCTGTATAAACTTCCTCCCTCCACGCTAGGAAAAAAAGGAGAAAAAAAATATTATGAGTCTAGCCAGATACATAAATAACCAAAATGAGGACTGGAGTAAAAATTCAAATAAGTCATGTAGGGTCACTGATGTTTCACATCACTCTTCAGAAACAGTAGATTACAGCTTGATAAGCACAGCGAGATTCAACTGTTTAATAAAAAAGTTTCATTATTATGAAGAAAGTTGCTATGCTCTGCAAGATCACTCTACCATGAGTTTTAAAATGCAACTACAGAGTATCCTTTTGGTAGAATATATATGAATGCTTCCACAAAATACAGTGCTAAGTACCACGCAGGAACAGCAATTAGTGCTAAGTAAACATGTCATTAAGTTCAGGCCCATATTTACCTGACAGACATTTAAGACAAAGACAACTACATTTCTTAAAAAAAAACAAAAAGAAAAATAACAACAAAATCCTACTACATAACACAAATATGTTTCCCACAGAACACATGCCTCCAGTAGGTAATCTGGATGGGGTAATTCTGTAGGCAGTAAAAATATCATTAAACCCAATTAAATTACTCTGAGTAATCAGTCATTTTGAAGTCATATCAGATTCCTGACTGCTTTCAGGTATATGAACAAGGACTTTCAACGAAAGCTTTTGCATTTCATCAAGGAGAATGGGCTTGTGGCATTTTCTTTAATTCTTTTTTTTTTTTTTTTTT
>JANVCC010010204.1:1363482-1409353 GCA_025345505.1 Todiramphus chloris collaris | reverse complement strand
TTGAAAAATCAAAAAGAAGGAATTATTTTAGGTTGCTCTGAGAGGAGCATATCACTTTATTCTGCTACTCCTACTCAGACTTTGGAGAAAGTGTTTAAATTGCACAACAGCTGTCCTAACCTGCTCTGGAAAGGAGCCTGACCTTCAACAAGAGCCCAATTATCTCCTAAATCATTCTGTAGGAACACCAAAGACGATGAGCATTGCAAAGACCAGAAATGCCAGTGTACAAACAAGAGAATACCATTACACTTATCTGGCCTTCTTTATGTAGCACTCCGGGGGAAAAAAAGAAAACAAATTAAAAAAAGGACTGAAACCCAAACTGGTTTTAAAGCGTTTAGGAAGAACAAAACAAACGTACAATTTAAAGGACCTTTAAAAGCTGAGAAACATCATCAAATATCCCACAAAACCCAAAACTTAACAGGAGTTTTATTTTTAAATATAAATATATTTGTCTAAAAAAAGAGGTAAATCATTCAGTTAGACCAGTTAATATAAAGAAATCCTGTGCATGGAGAATTAAAAAGAAGAAATCCCTCCTTACATATGGACTGCCAAATAATTGCCTGCTATAGACTGTCTTTCCTCTTCCCACCCCCTCAGCATTTTTGGCTCCTATGAACAAAAGGTTTGTTACAGCTCCCATGGAAGATAAAGTACCAAACTATGGGACTATGGGGGAGATGACAGCTTCTTGTAGGTATATATATCTAGAGAACAGCTGCAAAGCTGGACTCTCTTCTATGAGGAGCCTGTAACAGAGTCCAATTAATGAGCTTTGCAAGCACTCCTAATATGCTACTTTTCTCCCTTTTGAGGAAGGAAGAAGAGAGGTGAGCTGTGTTTCCATCAGAAGCCAACTTATTTTTCCCACAGGATACTTAACCTCTTGCGTAAATGCATTTATGTATTGAATGTGAAATTCCAGTCCTCAGAATAATTAAAAAAGCTTGCACAAGCACATAAAACCCAGCATTTCTGGGTTTAATGTGTGTCACATCTGTATTTTTTCCACAAGACATAGTTAAATACAAACACTAACATTACAGCTTGTGCATCACAATGCCCGTAATCCTTCAGCTGCAGAAATAAACACCCAACAAACGGTGAGGGTTGCCTCTTCTTGGCACCCTTTAAAGGAGGAAGTCACCTCTCAAAGGGTGTAATTATTGGAATTGATGCAAAAAGAGGTCAGCATCCTGCTTCAGCAGAGCTTTATGACAACTATTCATTTGCCAGAGGGCGATAAAGGAAGCACCACTAATACACTCCTGTTTTACAAGATAGGAAATGACTACTAGAAATTCACTAGGGAGCATGGAGACACTTCAAAGCAGTATTTCCTGCAGTGAATCACAGGTATTAACAAGAAGCAATCTCTACTAATAGTGGTATTTCTCCGTTTTCAGAACAAATGGCATCATAAATACTGAGGGCTGCCATTTCATCGCTCCAGCAAGTTAGCAGTAAAGAAGTGCTTAACTCCAGGGATTCTCAACAGCTAATGCTGACCACATGCTTTTAACCATTAGCTCCACAATTAAACATCTAGTCCACTCTTTCATCTTCCTTCAGCTTAATGTTAAGAAATAGCTTTCAGAAATACAAACCACTGAAAACATCTTTACGTTGCTGGTAAACCTACCTAGGTAAAACAGGAGACATTGAAGCGGTGGCAATCTTTGGCCTCTGTAATTTCATTGAAACTGTGTTTTAATACACAATACAATCTTTAGGTTTAATCATAGGGCAGAGATTAGGATAATCTTCCCCACTGATTTACAGTGAGATTTGTGCAAACCACAGTAAACAACTGACATATTTTTTTCACTTCATTAAATTGCATTAAAATCAGAGCAAGACCTTTCAGACAATGTTACAATTAACTCCTTGAATGGCCAAAGATCCAGTGATGCAATAGTAAAACCACCTTATTTTTACTAAGTAAAACTAGAAGTTTACAGCAAAACTGTACACTATTCACACTGTTCATGTGAATGACAGTTACCCTTTAATGATAAGTGCTGAATTCAATTTAGGTGTCAAAAATCTTGCTCTTCTTTCAGAACACCCTGAGAAGCCTCCATCTCAGACAGTGCCCTTCTGCAACAAAGCATGATTCATGACAACTGATTTCCCCTTCCCCTCCCAAAAATACTTCCAAAAAAAAGTTTTTAACCTTGTGAAGTTGCAGAAGAGAATTACAAACTTCATGCAAGATCTGGCAACATTAAGAGGGGAAAGAGGAAAAGAAAAAAAACACCACCAAAACAAACGACACAACACCAACCAACCTACAGCCTGGAAGGATAGCACTGATACCGTACACTTACATCTCCTTTGCAGGCATACGCCTATACACTCACAGGGGAAAATAAAGGGCCACAGAATTGTCTTCTCACAAACCACAGCACCACCATTTATCCTCTGGATGATCACTTTCTAAATTCCTAGCCCTGCTCTGCCCCAGAAGCACAAGCCTTTGCAGCAGCCAGCGCTGCAGAGCAACCAGAGGCACACACACTGCTAGCATCTCTTCTGCTGCTCAACTTCTGTACCCAATTTCTTAAATGCTTCACATGCCTGAGCTCCCCTGACCTGCTACCCAATATGAACAACATGCCTAAACCTGAGCTTCTCCCTAGTATTGCCAAAGCCACAGGACCACCTGGAGGCACTAGCCATTGCCCAGGCTCTTTGACTGCTTGCACATAAATGCAGCAAGACCACACTGTCCTAAAAGTACACACTCAACTCTTCCTCTCTACCTACCTTCTCAGTTCCATGCAACTGAGCGTACTCTTCTCTCTATCTCTCAGGCCAAAAAAAAGAAGCATGTACGTTGCGACCAAAAGCAATGGGAACATGTCCCCACTCTTAATCAGCATGGCTCAGTTTTTCCATCTTGAGTAACCCACCCTCCTATCATATAAAAAGTCAAATGGAGGAGAATTTTTTTAATCTTAATGTCACCTACAAAGACAAATAAATCTTGGGTTGGTTAATCTATTACTTACTAATGAAAACATACTGAAAAATGCACTGAGAAACCCAAGCACTACACAAGAGTGGGTGTGATTTATATACAGTCAATCCCACTCTAAACAGAATCAGACATCAGAGATAGCAAGGGCCTTGGGTAACTTAGTGAAATCCCTGTATCTGTTCACAAATAACTGGCAAGTATGTACTGAACTGTACAGATTTAAGCATTTGAGCCCAAAAGTTAGAGTTCTGTAGATACTGCATCACTAACAAATCTGCTACAGCTCCTCCCTCCAGAAAGTTCTGCATAAACTCTCTACTCTTACACTTCCTTTTGATATAAAGAATTTGCAGATGTTGAACTTCACTTTTAATGGATTCAGCTGAAGCAGTACTAGTCTTTCTGGATGTTATACAGCCAGTACAAACCCAGGCAAGACTGTTGATGTAGGGATATGCTCACCTTGTTAAACAGTGTTTTCAAAACCAGTTCTAGACAGCTAGGGAAAGCTTGCATCCACAAGGCCTTAGACAGAGTGAATTACAGGACAAGACTAGAGAAAAACCAAAATGTGACATTGCCCTGATTTGTTTACTTGGCATATTAGACAGAACTCCAGGCGAAGTCCTAGTTCAAGCAAAATCCAGGCAAATTTGTCATTCACTCATTACACACAACGTTACCCTGTTCTTACTCCAGTTCTTTTGTCTGGAAGTGTCTGTCAACACACATTCAGCCCACTTGAAGAGCATAGTAAAAGAGACAAGACTTGCTGCATGAACTGGGACATACCGCTTTCTTTCTCTGCTTTCAATTTCCCTGTCTCTGCAATGAAAAAATTCCCCCCTTTGCATGCCTTCTGAGGCCGTATCCTACGGTTTGATTATACATAAGATATGTTGCAATCCTGAAAACTCTTCCATGTTCAATGCTTAGTCCAACAGAGCTAGATTGGAGTTGAAGCACCCATTTACAACTAGAAATAAAGAAAAATGACACAGAGTCCCACTTGTGAAATGCCAGTTCTTAAATGAGAAAACCCACATGGGTAACAACAGCTAGTACTTGTTTATACTTACTCCCTTCCTAATATTCAGTATCAACTAATAAACTAGATTCTCTTCAGAATGGTCAAACACAACCACCTGTACAAATGCAACGTTATAAATCTATGAAGAGACGTATCCATAACTTTACAGATTAATATTCTGGACTAGCCTACGGCAAAATAGTCACCTATTAGGGAAAATGTTAGGAAGACAGGAAGATCAATTTAATTTACCTAAGACAATTGCCAAGCCCCGCTTCCAGAAATTCTCCCTTATTCTTCTGAAAGGGTTTTGGAAGGGTATCCTACTGAAAACCCCTGTGGTCTAGAATACCTTCAGAGACTGTGCTGATAACACAACTCTGCTATTCAGATTCCAAGTTCTTGGGTAGGGAAAATATTTTAGCTGATGAAAACACAGTACCTTTTTAAGCATTACCAGAAAACAGAAATAGAGTTGGGTGTGTTTCTATCTCCCAAGAAAAAACAAAACAACCCAACAGTACTAGGAATTCATATATTTTCTGTTTTGGAAGACAATCAATACTATAAACTGGCAGAACATCATCAAGATCAACACTTCCAAATTAGTGATAATCAAGTGATTTTTAGATGATTTTATTCAGGTTATTGGCAGCAGCACTAGGCACTGTATAAATATTACAGAAGATCTACTGTTTAAGATACTTCTCCCAGCCATCAGACACCTAGAAATCTCTAGATCTCGCTTAAGAGTTGTACTGGTGTCTCAGGCTAAGTCTTTGTAAACAAGGTCCTCAAAAAGCACTTCAGTGTCAAACGCCCCAGAGACATTTCAGGGTGTCCTAGTGCCTTCAGAGATCCAAACATCTGCAATAGCTAACAGTAGCTCCCTGCCTTTCAGCAGTTATGAGGAAAGAAGTGGAACATCCTCAGCTACGAAAGTTACAGAGTCATAGACAAAGCAGCATACAAATTCTTTTTCTCTACTCTTTACCCGTTACCCCTATAGATTCACATGAACAAAACCACACATCTTGTTTTAAAGTATTCTGAATATCAGCAATGGCTTCCAGGCAAAACCAGAAGGAGACTATGGTAGCTTTACAAAATATATGTAAGTTATTACAGCCTTAATTCAAAATGCAAGATCTGACTGCAGAGGAAAGACTTCAGTCAAGATCTAACACTTCCCAGGTAAATACACTGACCATTCAGCCAGAGACTCTCTCCTCCAGAGGAGTTCAGCACACCAACAACTACCACCATCACCTCCAGACATTACTGGCCAACCTGTTCTGGATGGCTTTCTTTCACTGTATTTCCACTCCAGCAGTCCTTGGCAAGTACCTGGACTGGTAACAAGCCCTAAGTGCTAGCGGAGATCTTCAGCTGTTTTTCGCACTTCACTGAGACTCGCATTTGTCTCTGACAGTTTGACACTAATACATTCTGTTCTAATGTATTGGCTGAATTACTGCTATTTGCACTACTTTATGCCCCAAAAGTGCATTATCAGATGCTCCACAAAATATAAGGAGCAGAAAGGACTAATAAGTCTTAAAACAAGCCCAAATCTACTTCAAATGCTGAGCTATCACTTATGTGCATTTACAGACCCTTAGACAGAAGCTCCTAGGAATACAGTCAAGAGAACAGTCTTCTCAGACATGCAGGAAGCATGCACACAGCAGGAGAGACAGTTACTCGAATTTATAAACCCCGAAGTTGTTATGGATAACTATACTCTCACCTTGGGATTTTCAGTAGTCTCTGCCAGTAAGCAAGGCACTGAAACTGAATTGATTCGTTCTAGTTTTGCTTGGGTTTATTTTTTTTTTTTTTCTCTGTAGTTATTTCAAGCATTATCCCTGTGCAAAGAGAACTAGTCCACAATCAGCTCTCAAAAGGAATGTGATTAGGGTATTGTTGCAGTAGGATTTAGAAACTGCCAGCATCTCACACAAGAACTTAGCTTTCATGTTTCTCTGGGCAGTGCTTCTCCCTCCAAAGAGGCACAGACTCCCTCCCTATCAGAGAGGAAGAAAAAAGTAACATAGAAGGGAACATAAAAGAAGATGAGGCAAGTGAGTGAACCCTGTTGTGAAATGCTTACATTGTTCCATTGGACCACCACCCTCCAGCCTATAGTCTCTTCACTTGACGTTATCCGTCTCTTGGTTCAGGGAAGAAGAGAGGAGGAGGACATGTTTTACTGCTTTGCTAGCAGATGCAGTCTTTGAAGAGGGAAGAGAATAGCACTGGGCCAATATTTTTCAAGACTGGAAAGATGGACATCTGCTACTGCAAGCTGATTTACTGGCATTGAACTTGGCTTCAGCTCAAGAGAACCCTGAGCTCGTATCAAGCCTCATTCTATTCAAACGCTCTTTCACTCTGGTTCATATGGCTGTTAGACAATTCTTCTATTAGTAAATAAAAATTTCATTGACATCTTTCCTTGAGTGTCCAAAGACAAGAGCCAAGCAGGTCACTGACAGATATTTGGTAAATTCACTTACCCCTAGTTAATCTAGGGCATCAGAACACCTTTCTAAAATGGTGTATGTTTAGCTTCTGATATTCGGGTTTTTTTGCTTGCTTGAGTTTGGGTTGGGTTTTCTTGTTGTTTTTACACACTAACCTGTAATTCACTGGGATAGAGAAAAAGAGAAAAAGAGAAAAAGAGACTAAAGGTTCTACCAAAAAAAAAAAAAACCCCGAGTAGCCCTTGATCCACTAGGCTGCAAGCGATTTGTATGGGTTTTGTAATAAGCATGCTCAAATTCACTACGGAAACAAACCAAGGAATTGGTCAAGGTGCGGCAGTGCTGATAAAGCAGAATTTAACTAGTCTTTTCACAGGGAGAAACTTAAGACTGTCACAGGTGGCAACAGCAGACTGCAGAAGGACTGTGCTGCCAAACGCTGTGCAAAAGAAAGCACAATCTTCCGCGTGCTCTGCTGGAAGTTAGCAGCACAGGTTCCTGGTTCAACTTGATGCCATTCAATTAGCAGACTAATTGATTTTTTTTTTTTTTTTTTTTAAGTTACAGAAAACCTTGATCTTTGCATGGACGGGGCGGCACGGAGCACATCGGCTGGGCAGAGCCCAAGGCGGCTGGCAGCGCTGCGCGGGGACCCGGCGGAGCCCGCGAACATCGCCGCCCCTCGTGGAGCCCGGCAGCCAGCCCGAGCTCCCTCCAACACCCCGACCAGAAACCGCTCCACGCGAGCACCGAGACAAACGCCGTCCCCGGGGGCACCTCTTTTCTCGGAGCGAGGCAATCTGAGGGTCCCCTCCAGGGCTGGATTTAACAGCTCCCGTCAGGACCCCACGGGAGAGGCAGCGAGGAGGCGGCACGGCCGCCCCCGGCGCTCACCCGGACCCGCCGACGGGAGGATAGGGGTGTTGCGGGGGGAGGCTGTGAACCGGCGCCGACCTATGCGCACGGGGCTGCTACCGCTCACCCCCGCAGGCGGCTGTCACTCCGCGCCACGCACCGAAGGTGGAGGAAAAAAAATTCACACAAATATAAACAAAGTAAATACAAATAAACAGCCAAGTGGCAGCGACTCTTGGGCTGCGCCCCCCCCCCCCCGAGGTGCTCTCCACTCCCCCGCGCCGGCGAAACGGGGACGGGGCTCCCCGGCAGCGCCGGGGGAGGAGGGAAGGGAGAAGTTTCCTCCTGTTGCTTCCCGCAGGTCTCTCCCCTCGGGCTCCACCGGCGAAGCGCCCAGCGGGTAAGGGCGGCCGCGGTCCCCCGCGCGCGGGGGCGGGGGCAGGTGGGCGCAGCGCACAAAGCCCCTATTCACAACGCTCGCCGCCGCCCCCGCGTGCCCGCCCGCAGCCTCCCCGCCGCCGCCTACACACCGAACCGCGCTCACCTCATGGAGGAGCCGCGTCCCGCTACGATCGTCGCCGCCGCCGCCGCCGGGAGCCGCGCACCGAAGCCGCGCCGCTGCTGAAGGGCGGAGCGGCTGCGCCGCGCGCCCCGGGACACGCGGATAGGGCGGGAAAAGGGTGGGGGGGGGGGGGGAAGGGGGGGGGGGGGGGGGGGCGGCGTGACATCACTGCGCGGCCACGTGATGGCGGGGCTCCGGCCCCCCGCGGGGAGACAGGCTGCGCCCCCTGCCCGCCCCTCCTCTTTCCCCGCGGGGGGGGGGGGGGGGGGGGGGGCGGGAACCCCGCGCTGGCGGGGGAGGATCAGGCGGAAAGAGGGAGTTGTCGCCCCCGGGGCCGCCGAAAGCGAGGAGGAAACATGGTCAAAGCGGGGGAAACTTCCCTACGAGGACAGGCTGGGAAAGTCGGGGTTGTTCAGCCTGGAGAAGGGAAGGCTCCGGGCAGACCTCATTGTGGCCTTCCCGTACTTGCAGGGGACTTGTAAGAAAGAGGGAGAGAGCCTTTTTACAAGAGGCATGGCAGTACAGGAGGTGATGTTTTCAAACTAAAAGAGGGTAGGATCACACTAAAAGGTACCGAAGACATTTTTTTTTTGCTGAGAGCGGTGAGGCCCTGGTTGCCCAGAGCGGTGGTAGAAGCCCAGTACATGGAAGCGTTTCAGGTCACGTTGGAAGGGGCTCTGAGCAACTTTATCTAGTTGGAGATGTCCAGGCTCACTGCATGGAGTTGGACTAGATGTTCTTTAATTAGTCTCTTCCAACCCAAAATCTGTGATTCTGTGATGTTGGTGGGAGCCCAACTCCCAGCGGGCTTGCCCAAGGGCCCAGTGTGTGTGGGAGGGGTATGTGGGGAGGTGGGTGCCAAGCCTCTTCTGCCTGTGGATGCTTTTCCTCTTCTCAGGACAAAGCTGAGAGGGGCCAAAAAATAGATGAAGTTCTTCAAGAACCCTGAGTGCTTCAGCACATGAGAGAAGCCCTGCATTTCAGTGCTCTTCATAGCTTCCCACGCATTGAATTCCCCTTTCTCAGACTCCCAGGCAGGAAGGACTGCTTCAGAAGAAAGAGAAGTATGATGCTTCTCGTTTAATATCCAAATTAATGACCACTGTAGTGTTGGATTACACAGAGCTTAGAAAATCACAAGTGGGCTTTATAGCTGTGGCAAGATATTGCTTCACTGGGTGTGCTCCAGAAATCTCTTCTCTGTGTAGGCCAAACCCCTCTTCTCAAAGCTGAACCTCCAGAGCACCCTTTCTGGAGTCTTTCTGGCAAGCCAATAGCAAACCACCAAAATATTTTACCAAAAAGATCACACTCACCTTCACCTGTGCAAGGAACTCCAGACACTGCCCCCATGAACTGTCCTGTTGAGTGAATTAGCGAGCTTCTGCCTATCATTTCATCAACACTGTCCTGCCAGAGTTGCTAGTCATTTTCCCATCATGTCACATTAATAATCTACTGGTCCCACTCACCACAACCATATTCCCCTGCCTGAGAATGTCTCCTTTAATCTCTGGGATCATTCTTATCTTCTCTGTTCTCAACCATATCCACACTTTATTGAGTGGCAAACAGTACAGGGAGGAAACGAGCACTTCAAAACTTAAGGTCATAACGGTAGTAGTGGCAAGTATTGTTATTAAACAAATACACTTGATTATCGTCAGAACCATACTTTCCTCTGCTAATCTACAGTCCTTACCGTGGCCAATTTGCTTTGCCCGTGTTTTACCTTTGAGAACAGCCATCATCGTGCCAGCACTGTTTCCTTACCTTTTTTTTTCTTATAAAAAGGACACACACCGAAGTTAATCTAAGATAGTTAGTGCTAAGAATATAATTTGCACAAAACCAATAAGAATAGGAAAATTAAACTTCCCCAGCAATGTTAGCTCAGCAGCTACAAAACTTGTTGCAATGGCTACACAATTATTTTTACTCCAGTTGTTTTTAAAAGTCAAATACATGTGTGCAATATGGTCAGAAAGTCTCCTTCCTGCTTCTTCCAACACCAACAAAATTCCCTGTAATCATGTGTGACTAACATGAAAACGAGTTAATATGTGAGTACAATCTCCTGCATTTTTAAGAGTTTGATGATGCTAAATTTTTATTTCCATTCTCAAGACCACCATATCATAAAGTTGGGGTTTGGGTATGTTTGCATGGGATGGTCGCATATATACATGAATGGCACATGAATAATAAATAGTACATTTTGGCTAGGGTATTATAAAATATTCAGTTCTGAGAACTGGGAAATACCATATTTACTAGTTCCCAGAGAAGTATTGTTCACCATTTAGTGAACTGTGGGCCAGGATAAAGGCTTTATAGTGGCAGCTAGCTTCAGTGCATTAAACCAAACTGATCTGACTGACAGAACCTGACTGTCCTCTAGGTTAGTCTCACGGAAGACTTTGCTTTCATCTCTTCTTTTCTGAGCCCCCTTTTATGTCCTTCTCCACGGGCAGGGCATTGCCTCTCATTCAAAACACCGTGCCATGCGATTCTGTGGCTGAAGCCTCTGCAGACAGAGAACAAGATTGGGAGTCAGGAGGGATCAGGTCTATTCCTAATTTTGTCCCCAGTGTGCTGTAGGACTCTGCAGTTCTCATGTTTTTCCACTTTATACTGTCTATGGGATGAAAACAACTTTTCAAGAGTTTTATAAAATGGTCAGCATGAGCTGAACATAAGTTATGAGTAAGATGAAGGGAATAATCTGCAAGAAACAGAAGGTGGAGTATATCCTACACAAGCAGCTTCCCTCAAAATCTAATTATTAGCATGTTGGCAGTCTGACGTCCTTCCCATGCCTCTCTGTTTTTTTGTACAACAGGCTAGGATGGTAGAGGAAGAGAATATTGTCTTCTGCTCAGTCTCCTGGAAAAACTGAGGGGTTGCAGACAGTTTTGATTTGGAGTGGCTGCACACAGTGAGGGTGTAATGAAACCATCCATGCATTCCTAGCTGCTTCTCCAGGGAGAGAAGCATCTTGATAGCATCTGCTAATTAGCTAATTTGGCATTGGTAAGTTTTTTTTTTTTTTTTCTGGTGCTTCTGGCTGGTTGTTAATTGTTTTGCTTTTTTTTTTTTTTTTTTTTCCCCTGCTTCTGGATACTGTCTTCTGCAGAACATAAAGTGTTGGTCACATATCCACTTAGAAATTATTTGCAAAGGAAATCACATTCCTGAGCTAGCTGATCACTTCCCTGCTATTCTTCAAGCAGCTTAAACCCATTCCATGAGCTCTAAGTGCCACATTGTCTCTTCCCTGGTTGGACTTGTTCTGGTCTGATTATTTCCAATCTGAATATAGTTTGTTTTGCTACTCCTGGTTGTTATTTTTTGCTGATGGACAATTTAAAGTAAGTTGAATTTTAGATTTTGAGACACTAATTTGTTCTCTGTCTCTTCTTTGCCTACAGTAAAACATTTTTTTTTCACCCTTTGTGACAGATGTCCCCCATAAATGCAGGAATGTCTGTGGTAACAAGAGAGAGAGTTAAAAAGTGTCATTTATATCTGCTCCCACCAGAGTGCTTTCTTTTTTTAATAACTTGTTAGCAGAGAAAGGAGGTACTTGATGCCTCTGCACAATATGGTATGTTTCAGAAAAGTTGGTTAGGAATTTTTCTGCTTTGCTATTTCTGTACTCTTTGTGCAGCAACAGAAATGGGCCTGACAAGATCAACACAGGGAAATACTAAATATTGAAGAAAATCACAACTGGAGAGGCTCAGACAGGGCTCTTACCAGAGACAAAAATTTGAGAGAAAGGAAAGCCTACCTAGGGACTACTTTTACTTCAGATCTTTCAATGGCTGAAGGAAAAGTCCAGTAACAGTTGCAGGGAATTGTCTAGATGACTTCAACTTTCACTTGCTAGGTAGACGTTTCCTCTGCCTTCATCCACCTCCCTCCTTCCTCATGGTTTTTACATCTGCACTCTTCTCTTTGCACCTTTCCGCATGGAGTCCCACACTATAATTTGTTTGACCTCTTTGTGGTCCCAGATGACGTTTCTAGGAAAGCCATATTGAAATTCAGTTGTTCTGCCCTCATGATTCTTCCTGTGCCACAGGGCCATGCTTTGCCACCACTGCAAGAGGCACCACGAGGCTGGGCTGCCCTTAATGAGGAAGGGCCCCTTAAATCTTAATAATCCTCCTCTGCTATGTGGGGAGAGATCAGCAGCCAAAGGAGGAGCCCGAGCTGTCTGTGCCCCTGTTGCTAAATCCTTCAGGTGGTTTCACAGCAGAAATCATATGGATGTTGGGGAGCCTGCTTTAAAGAGCCACATTACCTGTCTGAGACTGAATAGATTGGTTCCAGTTAGGAAAGAGAACAGTTCTCCTGAAATGTATCTTACTTTTCTCTCCCTATGAGAGGAAGGACATCATCTACTTCAGAATGCATTTTTCATTTTAATTTGTAGCCACTGGAATATACAAAAGGAGTTAATGCAATCTTTCTTTACTACAAAGAGTAAAAATTCCCTTTTTTTTCCCTTTCACTTTCTCTCCTTATTGTGGAAATCAGTGCTTGAATGTTAATGTCTTCGATATGAATGTGCTTTCTGTAGATTTAACTAGAAGAAGAAGAATTTCTTGGCCTTTTCACCAATATCCAATATAAAATAAGTTTATCTTGTACATCTTCCCTCTGAGCACCACAGCTTGGAGCTGCAAGAAAGCAGTCTTGATGATCTAATGCAGCTTTTCCACAGAGACTCATCCTCAGAATTATTCCATAACGTATTTCACTCTTAAATTATTTTAAAAGCACAAGTCCATGGGAAGAACAAAAGAGGACTACATACTCCTTACACAAACAGACTGTGCCTGAAATGGTAGTGCATCAATGTAAACAATTTAGAAAGGAAATAGTGGTTAATTTCTTCTTAGAGAAAAGCTCAGAAAGCAGAAAGGCAACTGCCCAAATAGGCAACAAGACCTTTGGAAGTAAGGAACAAAACTTTATTAAAAGACTATCCTAGAATCAACCGTTATATTTATATCAGGAATGGACATGTGTTGTGTAGCTTTGTTTTTTCTAAGAAGAGTGCTTCATTGTCACCTGCACAGCCACTCCTGCATGGGGCCATGGGAATTCTGTGCATTTCATCTTTCTCAAGTTTTCTCTGTTCTTCCACAAACAAGAGGAAGATTTAGTCTCTGCTTGCCCCCACAGATATAGCTGGGTGCCAAGACCAATCATGAGAAAATCCCTTGTTTCCCAGTCTGTGCACAACCTAGAGGCTTCCCTGCAAGCTTGAGGGTAGAGACTTCTTGAAAGCTTGGTGGAAATATCCAAGGGAAGCCACCAGACTTAACAGAGGCTATGCGGAGCACACCTTGCAGAGAGCTGGTTTCCACCTCTCCACAAATACAAAGGGCTCTTTGAAGACACACGTCTGAAAGTCTTGAAAGGCCAGTAGCCCAGGAGCAACCAAGGGGGAGATTATACTAATCTGAGGATCACTAAAGAGTAAAATTCTTAGTATTCAGTTACATTGGAAAGCACCTTGATTATGTTGTAATAGCACAAAAGTTGAAGCAGTTCCCACAGGAAGAGCAGTTGCATGCCATGTTTACTCCACACCATGCAGGGAGTTGCTTTGTCTCTACTTTTGCTCTAAGGTTCCTATTCCATTCAGGATTTGTAAATCAATTTCCTCATCACATTCAAACCCAAGAAATCCACATTCCCGCATATTTTATATGTCTATTTGCATTACAGAGAAACCAAGCACCTTGCAAATGGCATTTCAAAGTGCTTATTTTTTTGTCTTTGCTCCTTACAAGATTTCTTAATGTACTTGGCATCTGCAAGCTGAAACTTCAGTTTTGTCCCACGCTGTATTCCCATGACACAATTTCTGCTGCTGATTTTGTTGGGGAGGTGCAAAATCCCATGTGCATTTTATCTTTGTTGTCACCATTCCAGCTTTTGGAAAAGAAGTTTCCTTACATCTCCAGAAGAACCAAACCTCACTATGTCAGTCATCTGTTGGTTTTTTTTTTTGGTTTTTTTTTTTTTTAATACTTCCTGTAATACAGACTTTCAGACCATATTTCTTCTTCTGTGAGTTTTCATTATTTTTGGAGGCTTTTTTGTAGGTATAAATCAAAAGTTGGGAAAAAAAAAAAAAGAAAA
This sequence comes from Todiramphus chloris collaris, assembly GCA_025345505.1. Lineage (NCBI taxonomy): Eukaryota > Metazoa > Chordata > Aves > Coraciiformes > Alcedinidae > Todiramphus > Todiramphus chloris. The sequence goes on along the minus strand of JANVCC010010204.1, from coordinate 1,395,266 downwards.
AAAAAGAAAGTAAAATATAAAATTTCTTTCCCATGTATCACTATAATGAAACTAACAATTTTGGTCTGATTCCTATTTGCATGAAAAGCCCCCTGCCTTTGCTATGGCTGGTGTAAATTAATGTCAGACCTTCCTTTTTACTTCTCAGAGAAGGCTATAGCATTTATCCTGGATCACAAGAAAAAAATATCAAAGGAATGGGAAGTGGGATATGGGATCCAAGGTTAAGACTGCAATTTTATGTGGAGACCTTGGAGATTACTGCACTATGAACAAAGACAGATAAAAATATTGTGTAATCTTCTCCAGCAGACAGGTTTTGCATAAGGACTTCTACAAATAAAGGACCTAATTATCAACAACTACATAGCACACAAAGAAGTGAGAGTAAATCTTTGATATGGTGTACAAGTTCTTGGAGATCACAACAGACCAAAACATCATGGAGAAATGCAATTGTACGTAGAAGTTTATAAATATGGACCTAAAGGCAGAGTTTCATGAAGTGATGAGATTTGGGTTTGACATTACTAAGGCTAAAAAAATCCACAGCCACATTCTCCAGAGGGGTGAAACCAGTATGAATTCACTCCACTCAAAAGAAGTAACTTTTTTAAGTGATTTTTTTTCTGACTGGAAGAAATTTTCCCACATGGACTATCTGTACAATGGCTGAAATGTCCTCCATTCCCACAGTTTTATACTGTGCACTCGCTTTTTTGCTTGAACGTTAAACCTCAGACATTTCATTGCCTATTGCCAAAGTGGCTTTAATCCACCTGTTTAGCAGGTTCCTTTGGCCTTGAGGGGAGAAATAATTTTGCTGCCATGGAACAACTCACAGAAACACATCATCCTGACTGAGGATTGGGTGAAAATGTCACCCCTTCTCCTGCCCATACACTCATCCATCCTTTGTGACCAGTTTTGGATTCATGTGTCCATGACTGATTCTAGACCAAATCTAACCCTTCTCTCCTAATATGAAACATACGCAACAGAAGAGGCAAGATACTTTCACCACAAACCCATCTACTGCTTTCCAATTACACAAAGCATACCACAAGTCTTTATTTTCAAGGAACCATTAGGACCCACTTCTTTGCCTCTTCTCACCTTCCCGGTGCAGAGCTGGGGCAGATAGGTAAGTCTGGCTATCAACAACACTGCCCCACGAAATAGACTGTCTGGTAAGGACGAGAGGAGGGTTTGTGTCCTAGGATTTGGTATGTCGACCACTGTTAAATTCTCTTGCACCTAGAGAGCTGGCATCTGGGAGTGAAGACACTCAAACAGGAACTGTTTTCTTTCTTCACAGTAGGTGAGAATTTGGGATCTCAAAGAATGTGAAAGGACTCAACAAAATGAATGGTTATGATAGTAGGAGGGGGCCAGCAACCCAGCACAGGCTTGAAGACGTCTCAGAGCCCATTAGCCAGCTAAGTGCATAGTGGAATACAAAGGACACCCAGCCAAGCACCCTGTGCGCACATTAGTGTAAACACCATGTGGTGCCTGTGCTGATCTGATTCCAGGTTAGACGTGCTCAGATTTAAGGCAGATCATGTTTGTGCTAAAAGGTGCCTAGCCATGAACAAATCCACTACTAATTACCCTGGAAACATGGGCTGCTATAACTGATGGTGTGCAGAGTTCCTGGAAGTAAGACTGTTACCTTCAACTTGTATATGGGATCAGCAGCATTGTGGAACATCTTACTGTTCTTTCAATAAACAGAAAGTACAGATTTCATTTCACTCATACCAGTTCTTTCAGTTTCAAACTTTTCCTGAGTTTGAACTGCTGTTCAGAAAATGAGAATAGAGCACCTTTCTTTACAAGAGTACCCACTTATGCAGAAAGGTCTGATCTTACGAAGGGGTCTAGTGATACTGATCTGTGAGGAAATATGGAACCTGACTCTAGAATATGCTGGCTTTTGTCCTGGGCATGAGTGTCTCTGCTTGCAGGCCACGACAGTGAGAGCCTGGCTGACAGGCTGGTGCTGCTTCCATTTCCTTTAGCTTTCAGGTTCAATAAAGATCATTAAATATAAAAAATGAACATTTGTTTCTAGTAAGTTGCTAGTTATTTCCTTCTGTTGCCCTGGAAAGAAGAATACGACTACTGAGAGATATGGATAAACTTTATTAATCAACTTCATGTAAAAATAAAAGCCAAGAAACTATAGCCTCAGGTTGAAACTATTACTGGAAGGAATGGAGCCATTTACAATAAAATGTAATAATAAAGCACAGAAAGTAATTAAGATAGCATAGTTTACTTGGGTGCCTCTTGATATTTTATTTTACTTTGCAATTTCAAAGCACAAATCTGTTTTGCAAATAAACAGTGCATACATATTAGCAGTAAGAGTGTTGTCAATTCCATTTTAAGTAGTGTAGCTGCAATTGGATACTGAAGAGTTGAGACAGATGGATACAGCAAACATTTTTTCTATGAACATCAGATAGTTGGTGCTTGTTGGAATGAAGTAAATACCAAGTACCTTAAAATAATTTTTATTGCCTTTTCTCAACATTTGTTTCTGCATCCATTTGTGAAACCAAGAGATTTTTGTTTTGAAATTAAAAGAAAGGAAGAGTCTTGAGAACATTTGTGCATATGAAGGCTTACAGAGTGGCTTGTAAATCATTTTCTGCCATTTTTTCAGAAAGACTAGGTCACTTTCCCCCTTTTATAAAATTAGCCAAACTTTCCCTTCCAAACTCTGCAACAGTGTAATTTGCTCTATGGAGCTATCCCTGAGGATAGCCTCATAATTGAAACAGATTGCTAAATGGCATATTAGAGTTATTACTTATAAATATTTTTAATAAAGATGCTAAAACCTTTGCATTTTGAGATATTTGCATTTTGTATCATTGGTTGGGTTCATATTTCTTTTCTATCCAGAATTTAACTCCTGCTGGGAAAAAATCTTATCTTCTGTTATTCTGACTTCTGGAGTAAGTTTCATATACCACTTCCTGTCTCACTGAATGTCCAAGAAGTTTCAATTCAGCTCAAAGCAGATCTTACAGGATCTTACATTTTCATTAAAACACTCTTAAATTCAACTAGAAACCGTCAATATTTTGCTCTGCTCCTCTGGATGTTTTGCATCCAGTTTGTTTATAAAGTAGTATATAGAATTATTGTATCTGGAAAACATATTCTTCACAGGTTGTAATGAGAGTGTAGCTGGTTGCAATAAGATGCTATCTGGTGAAGAAAACAGTCTCTGGTACTGCATTCATACTTGTTCATACATGTTCAGTGCTTTGAGAGATTTGTTTGCAACACTGCATTTTCTGAGGACAGCAAATAGATGCATTTTCTTTGAGAATCTTTATTAATCTAATTCATGGAATGAGAAATTCCCTTGTGAATAGCAGTCTTGCCTTTGAATTTCATTTTAATTTTTACTTCTGGCAGAGCTTTCCAGCAGCTTTTGAACTTCCCCTCACCTCTCCTTCTCAGCATCATTCCTTCCCAAGACTCAGCTCTGGAAACCTGACTGTCCCACCAGCCGGCCTTCAGGATATATCAAATCAGACCTTTTTCCTCTGTGAGGAATTAATTTTATACAAATGAATAGAAGGACTCAGGGAGAGACGTCTTCCAAACCATGATGGTAACAGCTTAGGCCTTCTTTAGCAAGCCTTTTAGAGTTTTTCCTTCAGACAATGTTCAGTCTTGTCCCCTGAACACATCATCCCCGACACAGACTGGGGGGGAGATATTCAAAGTGCAAACCATTGGTTTAGACCCGTTTACCAACCCAGTCCCCAGGGAGCTGGAGCATGTTTCGTGGGCATCTGGGGTGGAGGTCCTGCTGATTCTAATTTGCATGCACCAAAGTTGCTCTGCAAGTCAAACCAACAGGATGAGAGTTTCACTCTTAAGCCACACCAAACCAAAATGTTAATATAGACACAGTCAGAGCTTTCTGACTTATTTTAAATTTGTGTACAACTTGATTTAGGAACCAGAACCAGGACAGTTCCTTTATCGTGCTACGCAACAGCAAATGCCTGTCCAAATTCCCTCTCTGTATTTGAGGAGGTAGGATTGCATGATGTATATCTCTCTATGAAAGCTGTATCAAATTAAATAGAATCCTTGCAATGCCAATAGGCCTTTAAGTCTCAGTTCAGTTCAAGATGGACTGAGGTTGCCATCGATATTCAGCAGAATTTAATCTACTAAGTAGCATGTATTGCCTTATACAACTAGTAGGCAAAGAAGCATTTGTCTATCAGGAATGGCTTCATGCTTCACTAGTCCAGAAGGTTAGCAAAGAATGTAATGTTTCTCGTAAAAGGTATAATTGAGCTAATAGGATCTTTTGTTTAAAAAAAATAAAATAAAAAAATCCTTAACTATCTTGCAATTAATACCTGAAATTAGTAAGAAAAATGATACAACTTACAAGTATTTATACTCTTGGAGGTCTTTTCATCTCCTGGATGGTTAGAGAACAGTCCCTTCCCTTCCATTTATTGACAATTTGTGCTGTACACGGGAACGGCATTTATTAACATCAACCTTTTATTTCATGAGGGTGTTTATTAGTCAAAAGCTTCATGAAAAATTACAAGTCTTCATTTTGTGCCAGTTTAATCTGACACAATAAATTGTCTTCTCATTTACATTTATAAGGATTATTTATGTTGTTTATTGCATGTAGTCCCTTTAAAGTGGATCCAATTACGCTTTCACAGTTTTACTTGCCTTACTGTAAGTAAGAATCTAGCCACATTCTCTCTTCTTTCCTTCAGCTAACATTAAGTAGGTATCTGGTCCTGGAACCAGATCTGCTTCCATTTACATGTTTACAGCTCCCAGTAACATTAACCAGTATATAGATTGGATCCTTAGGTATTACCTCATTGTTAAAACTAATTATGCAAGTGTTAACAAAAGCTGAGTAAGCATTGAATCATAAGGTCAGGACTATTTCCTTTACCAGCATTCCAGCCATACCAATATAGATGGCAGACTGGACTGCTTCTTTTCATTGGTTGCAGGTTTTTAATTCTCCTTACTGCTACAAAACAAAGGTTTGGAATTTACAGTCACTACAAGAAAAGAAAATTAAGTGGAGACCCTAATAATTCAAAATTAGGATGTACGATTAACACAGAGCTACTTTACTGGTTGTGTAGTTGCTCTTTGGGCTACATTGCTTCACAAAAGACCAGCTCAAAACTGGTTAAGCACAGAGCTTAGCCAGATGCACAAAGAAATGCTATAATACTTGCATAGAAATGTTATAATACTTGTTAGCAAAAAGGAAATTATGCTTATAAATTGTACTGTCAAAAAGAATTCTTTTTACTGTATATCCCTTCCACTAATAATTGTTGGAGTATTCAGCCTGGAGCTGCAGAAGAGGTTTATTGCTACTTCCTGGTCCTTGAAATTCTCAAAGGGCAAGCATTCATTTACAGAATTAAAATGAAAAAACACAGATGGCCGGTGTTGATAACCATACTAAAAGCAGTTAGGGGCCAATCCTGGAAACATTCACTTACTCAGATTGCTCCTTCTCACGCAAATAGTTCTATTAAAATAAAACAGATTACAGATAGAAGAAGGGGCTGAAGTGCATAAATGTCAAAAATAGATAAAACCTGTAGCAGTATGAAAGCATTCCAATATAGTCATATTCCTCAATCTTTTTATTTCATGAAAATGTATCATTCTAAGCTTTTCCTTTCCCTGCTACAAAAGTGATCTGAAGATGTGCAAAAGAGAATGAGTCCTTCTCATCAAATCTCTAGGTCATAACAGGTCGTGACTCTATAGAAGAGCTAATCAATAAGATAAATTTATGTCTAATTTAAATTTTAGTCAGAATATATTCTAAGATTTTAGTACTTCGAGATGAGATGAAAGCCATTTTATAAAGTATATATGAAGAACATGAAATGCTTCTGTTGAATATTGGGGCAGTGTCTATTAAACTGGAAATTCAATGTGTAAGATTCTTCCCTAGACTCCTTCAGGCTATAAATCAAGTGTGCAGGAAATCTTTACTCATGTCAAGACCAGTCATTAAACATCATTTATGCTGACAGTTCTCTTCACTGATCAGAGAACATTTAGGGTTTCATAGCCATGTGTGTAAAGAAATGCCCTGCATTCAAAACCTTCACATGCTACATGTGTAAATTTTTGAGAAGACCCCTTCGCCCATTAGGTTTTGTTAAATGTTTCCATAAGTAATGACAAAAATCGATTAAACAGGTTCCTCTGCTTACTTCTCTCCCTTCACCCTCCCCCACACCTTTTGTCTTTCAGTCTCCAGACCATTTGCTCTCTCTTTGTCTGGATTTTTTTCCCTTTACACTTCCCCTTCATCCTTTTGCACTCTTCCATGACTTGTGTTTTCTTTTCCCTGTGTGGTTCACTCCCCTCTGTTTACCCCTGTTTCTCACTCTTGTTTCAACACTCTGCCTCTCTCCTCTTCCATTTTCTCTCCCATCACCCATCCTTTCTTCCCAGGTACTGTGTCAGAGGGGGCAGCCTTAGTGATGAGACTCAGTTTTTCTAAGGCTGCTGCTGCTGGATTGATCTTTTTGAATACAATGTTTGAATTAGTATATCTAGATTTATGCCCAAACATGAGTACCTCTACAATGAGAATCATTATATTGTAGAGCAGAAAACCAGAAAAAAAGAAAGGTTCTGTCTATCAGTTCATCTCAGTAGTTATCCAAACTATCACTGCTCTAAACATACTACCTTCCCAGAGCTCCTTGCTTCCCCCCATTAATTACCTGGAAAAGCAGAAGGGAACTTGATCATGTCCCAAAGGTCAAACAAATGTGAACAAAATGATAAAGCTAATGATAAATTCCCACTGTGTATCAGGCCAAAGTGGGCATGATTTCCAGGGATGAGAAGAACACAGTTTGCCACTGCACTTCTCCAGCTCATCAGGGAGCTATAGCTGACCTTATGTATATTTACAGTTTTAGTTATTTATGCATTTGGGACTCAGTTTCATTCATATTAAACTTTTTCTGCATTGCTCTGCCAATGAAAAGGGACCTCTAGTAAGCTGTAAATTACATTAATATCTCAGACATATGTGATGGGGTATTAGAGGAAAGTTATTGCTGACCCCTGGAATTCAGGAAGGTATTTTCAAGAGTGGATCGATATCTTGCCAGGAGATGAGTTTCAGCTGGTGCAAGTTACCAAACTGAGTGAAATCTGAGTGAAACTGAGCTTAACTGACTGAAATTCTGTGATACAGGTTATACCTATAATGAGATTGAATGCTTATGGTAGTCACGGTGAGAAAAATCCATCTGTCTTTACATTTTTTTTCTGTAGATCTTTATCTTTTTTTTTGTTTGCAAACAACTCTAAAAGGTGCAGCATTTTTGCAATGTTACGGTAATATTCTTTGCTTCATTTGCTTCCTACCTTTGAACAGGATTGACATGGAAAGTCATGAATAAGCTTTTTTAACAGGAGAGAAAATTGTTTGAGGGAGACTGTTAGCCTAAGCATAAAACCCTTGTTTTGTATCAATTAACACTGATGTTTCCAAAGAAGATTTTGAATGAAACTTCATGTTCATACACACAACACTGGTGAAATCATTGCTAGTCAGGAGCTTTGAATAACTTAGTTTTGGGAGGTTCAACCTCTGGTCCTTTCCATTCAGCTGAGATCTGCCTCTATCCCTACATCCCAAGCCTGCTCTGTCTCTGAGGAGTAACAATCTGGGAGATACGAATACTTGGTAATTGTGTGGTTATGGTCTGAATGCTCCATAAATGTTTTTAAAAGCAATAATAAAAATGTGCGAGTAACAACAGATAACCGTGGACAACTTCTCTTACTGCTATAAAAACATCACTCAAATGTGGTTTCTTTTTCTGTCAACAAAAAGAAGTCCCTTATGAACTTAGGTCTAGACTGGGATTTTCTTAAGTTTTCATTCCAGGTAGATAAGCAGAATGGGTACAATATTAGCTAGGGACTGCATCAGAAAATTCTCCTGCACAGCCTCAAATAAAAGGTCTCTCTGTGGCTGTTACAAGGTTTTGCAGAATGCTAGTGGCCCAGGAGGAGGAGGAGGGGCTCCTGTTTGGAAACCCTTCAGCTAATGATAACCCTGATCTGGATCAGTTATAAAAACTCAAAGGTCATACTCCAGTCAAACTTCCACATTGGGCTGAAAAAGCATTCTGCCTTTGAATAGCAGGGAGGGTTATACCTAGATAAGTTCCGTGAGTACTGCAAAAATGTGTGCAGCACAGCTTCCCAAGCAATTGTATCAGCTCAGCTGGGGAAGCTGTGGGCCCATGTCCCAGGGTGGAGTGTGCAGTGGGGACTCTTTATACTGGTTTTACTGCCAGAGGAAAAGATGTGTAACTTTGCCCTAAAAATCGAGCTGTGCATTTATTTTTGAGCTGTTGGTATGTTTGGTTTATGAACACAGCATAATCAGCCTGAACTTTAAATGAAAACTTGTAGTACAAATTTTGGGGCAAAGGAAGGGGGTGTGGGAGAAAGTTGAAAATGTGTAGTTTTAACTTCCTTGAAATTTAAGGAGGTCAGCAATATCAGAAAATTCATAGCAAATATTTTTCTTTTATTTGTATACATGAACATAAATTTTTTGCAGCCTGTTTGTGAGTATGCTGTCCCAAAAACGGCGCAAAATCCAATCCACACACACAGACAAGATACCAGGTTTATTACAATCTTGCACAGGATTGGGTGCTAGCAGGCTAATGCCAAGAAAACTAGCACCCCATAGTGACAGGGCAGAGAATATTTATACACTGAAAATTGAGACTAAATTACATTGTATTGATTGTCCCTGATTGGCCCAGTGCTAAAATCTATAAGGGTGTTTTGGTTTCAGGGGTTAATTTAACAAAGATTTACTGTAAACTGACTTCATGCCCCTTCATGCAATGTTCTACAGTGAGGCTGCCACCTCTTGTTAGTTTTCCATACCGAATAAAGTTATTTATCAGTGGTTCTAGGCCCAGTTGGGCTTCCAGTTTGATAGGGTATTGTCTCTTCCTTATCATCTGGGATCCTGGCTTTAAATCGACTTCTACTAGAGTAGTGTATTTTGCTCTTCCAGATTGTTTAGCTGCCCACGCTGTAGATATCACAGCATTCAGGATTTCCTCAGGGATGCAGATGCCTGGTTGCTTCTCAGTCAGTAGGCAGAGTTGTGCCTTCCAGGCAGTCTCCTTGGGGAGATGGAGCTGTATGGACTTATCAGAGAAATTTATTTGTGCTCTTAATTTGCACAGCAAATCTCTTCCTTGGAGAGGTACTGGACACTCTGTCATATAGAGAAAATGATGAATTACCATCTTCTCTCCAATTTTATACTCCATTGGTTTCGAAACCGGTTTTAGGACTCGCTTTCCTGTGGCCCCAACTATAGGCGTATAAATTTTGCTTAAAGATCCCTTACAACTTGCTATAACTGAATGATTTGCCCCAGTGTCTAATAGAAAATCAAGTTTAATTCCCCAGCTGTATGGGAACCATGGGATGAGCTAGGGAAACAGAAAACTGAATATCCCTTGGTCCCCATCAATCTGAATCAATGTTTTGTAGCATAATTTGATCAATCCCTTGCTTATCCTCTGTCCCCCTTTTAGGACACTCTTTTTTCCAGTGCTCTTCTTCTCTACAGTATGCACACTGATTCACTTCTGAAAGATCTTTTCTTGTTCTGGGGTTCAGACTACCCTTAACCCATTCCTGAGATACGTATCTCCTGCCTCTTCCCCTTCTACTGTTCCCTACTGAATTCTCTCTAGCAATTGCTGCTGCTATCATACTTGCTTGCAGCTTTCAGTCCTTATGCTTGCCCTTCTGTGTTTTATCTTCCTCTTGGTTACTGTAAACTTTATAAGCTATTTCAATCAGCTGAGAGATAGGCATTCCCCCAGGCCCCTCTTGTTTTCTGCAACTTTTTTGTATATCTGGGGCAGACTGATCAATGAAAAGTGTACTGTAAAACTTAAAACTATCTTTATCTTCTGTATCTAAATCTGTCCATTTCCTGGCTGCCTCACAGATCCTCTCATAGAAGGCAGAGGGATTCTCAGTATGCTCCTGCCTTACACCATGTTTGGAAATGTTCTTTTGCGTAGGTACCCCACGCCGTGTTCAGAGGGGCCTCCACCTCTTCTTATTAATTGATGCTGACATGGGGCCTTCCCATACCTGTTGTCTGTGGAGCTAACAATGTGTTATGTCATGGGGCCAGTCTATCAGCCCTGCAATTATGACCCTAAGCACAGTCATTCTGAGTCCCTTTAACAAGTATAACTGTATTGAACAAACATTGAGGATATATTACAAAGTGGATGTGTGAGATTGCTTTCTGTGTGTGAAAGAGCAAATACTCTTGAACATAAATGGCATCTCAGTTCATAAGTGTGCACTGAAAACAGTTTCCGAATTTATTGATTTGGTTTTGTTGTTCTGTTTTTCAAATGGTCCCTTTCAAAATTTGTTTTCTTTTTCTCCCTGTTCATGTTTCATGGCTTTTTTTTTTTTTTTTTTTTTTGTGGCTCCTTTTCCCTTCTTTGTATATTTTCTTACATGCTGTTCAATTTCCTTCTTTTCCTCCTCCTTTCTCTCATTCCCTCTCATTAGAGGTGTTCTTCTTAAAATAATAATACAACCACAGGAAAAAGGTTAGTCAGAGCCACATAACTGTACATTCCTATAATTTTTGGACATCCTTCAATTTGTTCCATTCCTTTGGGCTATCTGTGACTTTACAGAGCACCCTACAGTCACTGCATGCCTGTCAGCGAGCTATGCCTGAAACAGCTCATGGCCAAGCTGCCTTTTGGGTTGGTAGACTCTCAGTCCTGATGCTTGCGTAAGGATGAGCACAGCCTGCCATAGACCTTTGTTAACGCAGGCTGAAGCCATGCAAACACTGAAGCAAAACAAAAGATTTTGGTCCAGCGCGCAGGTGCTTCGGCTGTGGTTAGTTTACTAATGCAAATAAAGCGTGGTACGGGAGCCCAGAGAGTTGTTTTCCAGCTCAACAGTTAATTGCTGTGTTTCTCCACTAGTCCTTCTATCTAGCATGGATGAGCAGTGAGCACATGAGGTTCTCCCAGAAGTTAACTATAAGGGGCACCTCCACCTTTTGGATGGAAATCTGCAGCTAATGTAGGCTCACTCATTACAGACTTTTTAGAGCAACTAGTTTCTGCCTTCATTCTGTTTTCTTCTTAAACATATCCCTGCATTGTATACTTAATGAGGTCAAAGATTTTAGTGCTTTTTTACTGGTAAGTGCTTATTGGTGTTCTATAACTACTTGAGCAAATAACATTGGTCATAGCCAGTAACTGTACAGATACCCAAATTAACTAGCAAGCTGGAGGTCATCTATTACTTATAGTTGGCATTGAGACAAAGGGATTGCAGATATAATATGCATGCAGAACTGACAAATAGAAAAGGAGAAAATGGATTTTACAGATCAAATGAAACAGTAGACATGGCATTTCTACTGAACCTCGTGCTAGAAAAAGGAAAAATATTAAGCAACAAAAGCATTAAATATAAGGGAAGGTAATTCTTCTGGATTTCGTGGCTGTTGATGAACATCCCTGGCATCAGCCATCAAGCGGTTGCCACAGCCTGGATTCTAGAGCTCACCAGTCAGTGGTCTGCAAGAGACTGAAGGTCAATTAGTATAACCTCATTGTACATAGTAGTTTTTAAAAGTCCTTCCTTGATGTTCTGGAAAAGCAACTGAAAAAAAAGCCTCTCTGTCCATTCAATGCAATCACAACCTCCATGGACAAAAATTCCTGATGCATTGAAATTAGTCTGCCTGTGATACTCCTCCTTCACCACAGGCAACACAGTAAATCCTGATTTGGTTCCAGAGATCTGCCTTGGAGAACTGCTTTTAGAGTCCTTACAAGTTCCAATGTCATCGTCAAGGTACATTAAGAGAAATGTAAAAGGTAGTGACACTGGGAGTCTGCATCTCCTACCTGACCTTGGGGGAGGTGGGTGAAAAGAGAGCCGCCAGTCTAGCTTTTGGCAAAATCAGGTACTTTTGTGTGTGTCTAATTGCAGGAGGGAACTGCTGGCCTTCAACTACAGATCTGGCTGTTTGTTAGTCCCTTTTTGCTTTTCCTACAGCCCCTGAGGCTCTACATCTTGTCATGCCTACCCAGAAGGTGATCGATAATGTATCGGCCTTACATTGATTTAGTTCAGCCTTGTCACAGATGACAGCAGTGTTGATAGAGAAGGAGGCTGCTTTGGGAGCAGAATAACTGTTTTCAGCCCTTTGCCCTCAGCTGGAAAGTACACATGTTTTTTGAGTTATGAAAGCCTAGGCACTGCTACTAGTGGATCCTGCTTTTAAGTAAAACTTGTGTATATTGATACTTGTGAGGAAAACCAGAAAGAAACTAGATGACTCACCGGATCTTCTGGTTGCTTACAATAAAGAGTGCTTGATTTGTGAAAATCATGCAACTTTTGCCTTGCCTTTACTCTAGACAGACAGGCACATGCAAGACATAAACGGTGTGCTGGAAAACTCCCAAATTCTTAAGGCAATAGGCAAGTTAGTCTCAAGCAATATCAGATTAATCCATCCCAAATAAAATAGAAATGAAAGCCACAGAGCTTGACTGCCTTTTTAAAGGGAATTTTAGCTGCCAGCCATCTAATTATGTTTACATGTTTCTGTGCCCAAAATGCAAGTCATGGTACACTGGTGAAACAGGAAACTTTCACATTCCACAGGGTCCAGACATCACAGAAACAACTCTGAAAAGTTCACATGCCAGGTCAGCTTGTCCTGCATTACCTCAGTCAAACACCATCCATTTGTGAACTGGGAAACTCATCATCAGTGCAGCCCTAGCAGGGCAGCAGACATGCCAGAAAGTGTGCCAAAACACTGCTTAGGGCAGTGGGAGTGTGCAAGTGAGTTGCTGTTTAAAACTGTCAGCTGTCTAACATGAGTGTACTCACTATTTACTGAGAATGTTACAGTTAGATAAACCCTGCCTAAGACGATTTTTAGTTGTCAGATATCCTTTGTTACAGATGCAGTACAAATCTTGGTTTCTTTCATTTCCTTGTCGGAGTAGTACTTAAAAATTACAGAAGTCAATCAGTTCCTGGTACAATGAATATAAATACTTCATGGTAAAAAAAAAAAAAAAAAAAGAAGTTATTGTGCTTTCCAGGCATGACCACAGGTCCATTTAGACTTCACCCTTTGTTATTCTGAGTAAATTCATCAAATAGACCGTTTAAATTAGAAAGGAGCCAGAATCAGAAACCTGGATCCTCACCAACACTGACCTCGGACATGTTTCAATTATTTTCAAAGCATTTCAGCTGGGCCACTTTCTATAAAAAAGAACAAACATAAAACCTTGATCTTGACATGCTGAAACTGCAAAGGGATTCAGTTTCAAGTCTAAATAACATAACCTGAGTTTGCAAAGAGCTGGAAACCAAGTATGACATTACAAAATAATGACTTTGGGTGACTCCATTTTGGGGTGTTGGATATCCCAAATTAAGTATCGTGATACTCTTAATATGGGTGCTTGAAACGTTTCCAACACCCAGCTATTTTACATAGATTTATACCTGAAATGACTTACCACTGTTTAAATACTTTTTCCTCTATAGAACTCTTTAATGGTGGCAAAGATCTATTAGAAATCAATTGTTTCACAGATAACTAATGGATTTAATAACAGAAGAATGATGATTCTATATATATTAACTTACCTGGCACACTTTGAAGTATTTGGAAATGTAATTTAACGTGTACAACTATATGCTTCTGATTTACACGTTTTCATCAGTACAACCTACATCATTCACTCGGAGATGTCCACTGAGGTTTTACCCTCCAATATGTACGTAAATGTAAGTAATGTATGTAAGCAAATCCCCTAAGCAAGTAGAGATCCCCACAAGTAGATATATGCTGTACCTTTGACTCGTAATCCAGAGGGTATCCTGGAAAAAAGCAAGCCATCTGCCTCTCTGGATAAAGTGTTCCTTTAGCTGGCAACAGCATCTGTCAATCTGGGTAAGGTGAAGGTAATGCTCCCCTGCAGATCTTACTGGTCTAATGGTATCATAACAATTAAGCTTGGGCAACGTAAAATTTTGTTTTGATTTGCACCTTCTGAGTTACAACTCTGATCACAAGGAAATTACCATTGTGTAAATGGCAGCAGAACTTAGCCCCAAAATAAAGTCCATCTTAAAGTTAAACCAGCTTCAATACTTAACATTGATTATGCTGCCCATTACATTTCAAACTAAATGTCTTGCCCATAAAAATGTGTTACGGTCTTTCAGAAAAGCAGTCTTTACTTGCTTCCAACTGTCCTTAATAGCACTGCACCAAGATTTTTGCTGTATAACACTACTGGTGTTTATTGTCCTTTCTCTGTTAATGGCTGTGCTTTTTATAAGAACAACAAAACATGCGTTTTTCATTTTCTTAGAACACTAAGAAATCTTTTTACAGAAACTGCTGCCTAAGCAAATTACAAGTCTATATTATTTCCATTGAGAGATCTTACTTTCCCAATGTTGAGAGCTTTTGGTGGTGTGTTAGGAAGTACAGAAACATGAAGTGAAAATTGTTCTTGTGACCACAGAAGCATTTTAGATTTTTTTGGTGAGGCCCATATCCAGATCATTCATATATATGTTTGCTTTATCCTTCCTTTTTCCCTTTGTAAGTTGTAGAATCATAGAATGATTTAGGTTGGAAAAGACCTTTAAGATCATCGACTTACAGGGATTTAGAAGAGATACAGATTTCTTTCTGAAGATTGTGGTCTAAATGAAAGCAGAATAACTTTCACAGGACTTATGTTATGCTTTGCCTTACTGAGGAGAAATAGGCACATCTAAATGGTAGCTGCATCAGCAGTTCACAACTACCTCAGTGTCTTTATGGGGATTCTTGCTGTCCAGTACAGTTTAAAGTCATTGTTAGCTTCTGAGGACCTAGCAGGATAAGAGAGAGGGGAAGTGAGGAGAGATGCAAACTATCATTCAGTAAAGTGATTCATCTCATTTTTGCTCCACACAAAGCTCCTTCTTTTGGGAATGAAATCACTATGTTGGGCCCAACATAACAGAGCAAGTTATGTGTGACAAAATTTTACAGGTGTCTTTATTTTAAAACACACTCATATACATGGTTTGAGAGCCTAATTTATGTATGCATGCAGGTTAGGAAGTTGTTGGGTTTTTGTATGCATGCCGTAGACCTATGTCAAAGTGAACTTCACATTTACAATTCAGGTTTTCAGTAACCTCGGGTGCAATTTCACATAGTCATGTAATCACAAAACAACTTTCGTATGCATTTGTGTATCTACGTTCTAGCAACTTTGCAGATTACCTGGTTGTGACCATGGACTGATAAGGACCAGGTCCCAATGTATGAGGCCTCTGACTGAGTATGTCTGTGTATATACAGTCACAGTTTTCTTTAACTTGTTTGCCATGACATCTACTTCCCATTTCACTGAACTTGAAGGTGTCAAGGGGGGGCCCTTGTATTTTATGAAGCTAAACAGATGTCACAGCACAAACACGCAGGACAGGGATGATACCCAGTGCTTTATTTGCATTAGTTATCTTGAATGAAAAAAAACCAACAAACCACCAAATCAAACAGTCCCACTTGGACCACTTCCAGCTGTAGAGGAATGTAAGGATAAAGCCAGAGTGAGAGTTTACTCAGGGAGAAATAAGACCCATCTTTTCATTACAAAGCTTGAAACAAGGTTATGGTAAGTACACAAAACAGAAAATCTTCACTGTTTCACTGGTCTGTCCTTTACCTGTAATTCCTCTGGCCTGCTCTGTACTGGAGATACTAGGCCATGCATACCAGTGTCGCCTACCCCAGCAACCAGATCACAGAATCATAGAATTGTCAGAGTTGGAAGGGACCTTAAAGATCACCTAGTTCCAATCCTGCTGCCATGGGCAGGGACACCTCCCACTGGAGCAGGTTGCTCACAGCCCCATCCAGCCTAGTCTTAAATTAAAACTTCCAAGGATGGGGCTTCCACCACCTCTCTGGGCAACCTGTTCCAGTGTCTCGCCACCCTCATGGTGAAGAAATTCTTCCTAATGTCCAACCTGAATCAACCTATCTCCAGTTTTAATCCGTTCCCTCTAGTCTTGTCACTGTCTGACAGCCTAAAAAGTCCCTCCCCAGCTTTCTTGTAGCCCCCTTCAGATACTGGAAGGCCACAATAAGGTCTCCCCGGAGCCTTCTCTTTTCCAGACTGAACAACCCCAACTCTCTCAGGCTGTCCTCATAGGAAAGGTGCTCCAGCCCTCTGATCATCCTCGTGGCCCTTCTCTGGACACGTTCCAGCACGTCCATATCCTTCCTGTAATAGGGGCTCCAGAACTGGATGCAGGACTCCAGGTGAGGTCTCACAAGAGCAGAGTAGAGGGGCAGAATCACTTCCCTCAACCTGCTGGCCACGCTTCTCTTGATGCAGCCCAGGATATGATTGTCCCAACAAGAGCACACTGATGGCTCATGTTGAGCTTCTCATCCACCAGCACTCCCAAGACCTTTTCTTCAGGGCTGCTCTCAAGCCAGTCACTGTCCAGCCTATGTTGGTGCTTGTGATTGCTCCGACCCAGATGGAGGACCTTGCATTTGGCCTTGTTGAATTTCATGAGACTGGCATGGGCCCACTTCTCCAGTCTGTCAAGGTCCCTCTGGATGGCATCCCTTCCCTCCAGCATGTCACACAGTTTTGAGTCATTGGCAAACTTGCTGAGGGTGCACTCAGTGCCCTGTCCATGTCTCTGACAAAGATGTTAAACAAGACTGGTCCCAGTACTGATCCTTGAGGGACTCCACTTGTCACTGGTCTCCACTTGGATACCAACCCATTGACAACCACTCTTTGGGAGCAGCCATCAATCCAGTTCTTTATCCACTGAATTGTCCATCCATCAAATCCATATTTCACCAGCTTGGAGACGAATGATAATCCAATAAGACACAAGTTTCCCTTCTGTTCCCCCAGTTACAGCTCTCTAGCTATACTGGCCTTTTCATGCCCATGGGAAAGCTCCATGTCTTAATCAGGACCATGATGTTCAAGTCCTGTAGAGATCCTGGCTCCTGACCTTCTCAGTTAGAAAGACCACTGTCTTATATTTTTCTCCAACTACTCCTTCTCCAGACACCACCATGTACATATGAAAACCCTTATCAGCTCCACCATCTTCACATTGTACTGTGTATTCACTGTAAACCACTTCTATTTTGTTTAGTGGTTTTGGTTTGCTACTGCAGAACTCACACCCTGACATAAGGCAAGTTATGCCACTGGGCTTGACTAAGTTATCTCTGTCTCAGATTGCTGTGAGATGCAGCACTTTCCTGCACCACAGGTGAAGATGTCACTGCAAAGGACTCAGGTTCAAGCTGGTTGAGTTCATTACTTAGCACTGGGTCTGGAAGGAGAAAATAGGAAAGGACTAAGGCAGGAGCTGTGTGATTAGAGTTGGGAGGACGGAATATCTACATTAAGGTCTGGATGGGCTAATGAACAAAGGTGGGTAATGGTTTGCTGGGAAATTCAAACTCTCAGGCCTCGACAGGATTTGACACTAGTTGTGAAGGGAAGGTGAAAGTCTGATCAAGCTGATGCGACTGGGATGGGATTCAACCCAAGGAACTGCAAAGGGTTAGGGCTGATGCTAGTGGGGACAGGCAGGGTGTCTGTATGTTGACACCGCGTCAGGGTTTGGATTAATCCCAGGAGCATTCAGAGTTAGCATTTAGGTTGTCAGGAGATGATGAGTTGGGCTGAGGTTCAGAGGTGGTGCTGAGCTAGGCAAAGTGAGTAATTCAGCTGTGTTTTAGTCTAACTTTGCACATGTGGACTGTGAATCCATTTCTTTCATTCTCACTTGCCAAGAGTCAGTAGGCAGCCAGTCAGTCAGATTTTCTATATGTCTTGGTCTCTTGCCTGGCTGTGCTTGCCTCTCTGTACAGACCCCAAATCAAAGGAAAGGAGGGTATTTGGAGGCGAAAGGTGAAGGTAGAAATATTGTGTGTGTAAGGAGCAGGGGTGCAAACAGTTTTTACTTGACCAGCCACAGAGATTTTGAGCCCATGTTGGATTTCTGACCAGTGCATCCATTCAAGTCAGTTATGTACAGCTGTTCAATGTATTTAACTATGTTTTTTAAGTGTGGTACTTGATATTGCATGAATCATTCTGGGACAACAAATAACTTTACAATTGTTAGGCTGCATAGAAGTAATGCTGATGCACAAATCTATCACTTCTTCCTCAGAAGCAGAATGTGTAACTTCATTTCCAATTGTTTCTTCCAGACCTGTCTGGACATGCCATCAACCTGGCTTCTGCTGCTTGCACTCCACTCACCAGATATATTCCCGAAAATGCTGTTCTCCCTCAGTTTCATTGCACCAACCTCTCCTGGTGCTCCTCGAACATCCTTGATCTTCCATTCTTGTTCTGTGGTTTCATCTTTATCCTCTCCAAAGGGAGTGATCTTCACACTGGCTGATCTGTACATTATTGCCCCTTATATCTTTCCTCCTCTTACTTGCAGATCAGCTTCTCCGTTTCTGAGCCAAACTTTGTAGGCGCTTTTCCCAACAACTACACCTGTATAACTGGTTCGTGCCCACGCTCCTGATTGTGTCATCCTCATGCCTCCCTGTTACTCA
The DNA here is from genome assembly GCA_025345505.1 of Todiramphus chloris collaris. Classification (NCBI taxonomy): domain Eukaryota; kingdom Metazoa; phylum Chordata; class Aves; order Coraciiformes; family Alcedinidae; genus Todiramphus; species Todiramphus chloris. Next base: position 1,376,479 of record JANVCC010010204.1, on the reverse strand, counting down.
TGCTAAAACAACTGTTTATGGTGTCACATGTGATGTTGCGTGTTGCAGCAGGTCAACGAACTCCTCTGTGCTAAAAGCATATGTGAAGAAGGAGAAAAAGGCATTGCCCATTGCAGTTTGCTCCAGCGCTATGTGGGAATAACATGGGGGTGGTGATGGGAGAGGAACAAGTGCTGGGAGCACTTGAAACCACAGGCTTAACTTCACTTCCTCAGACAAGCTTACTGCTCTGGGCATGTGCCTGTGCTGTGCATGGTGAGTGGAAACAGCCTTGCCTTGCCTGTGCTTGGGGCTGCATGAACACTGTGTGGCTGGGTTTGTGTGGCCCAGAGTCCAAACAAAGGAGCTCCATTAAGGACAGGTTCTACTGAACCAGCATCAAACCACTCTCCCCTGCACTTCATCTGTTTTCTCACTGCTGACATGGACAGAACTGAATTCCTTTCTCTCCATCTGTCTTCCTCACACAGTGCACAGCACCACAGGGACTCCAAATCAACTGTGTCCAGCACATTTTTTCCTGTGATTTTGTGTGCATTCCTTGGATGTCAGCCTCATAGACTTAGCACAGTTTGTGCACGCAGATGCCTACAGTGGTGCAACCTAGCAGATCCTGCTAGCTACTTCACCACTTCTTCTATGGAAAAGCAGTTAATAGGGGTGTAAATAATAGTATTATGTAGAAACAAAGTTGGAAATGTCTTGGATGTACACAAGTGAAAATTCAATACCAAAAGAGATTCTTCCAGGTGAACTTTTAGACACACCTAAGGAACTGAATAGAAAATTCTATCCATATTATACAATGTTATAGACTGGTTTAAATATTTTGTAGGAAGGCACTAAACTTCTTGTGAAATTCACTTGGCCCTTTCCTTAGGTGCATCCATTTATTATCTCATTCTGATGGGTAGTTTTCTGAAAATACTCATTCTAAATTACACTTTCTGTCCACTGGTCTGAAGGCAAAAATAAATAGAAATATCAACTTATTGGCGTATTGGTGAGAGGAGGTCCAGAGTTGTAAACTAAAATGTTGCTTTGCTACAAGGACTGGAATTCTTTGGCATGCCAACAAAGTTGCCAGCTGGCTATAATAGAAGAAAAATGAGCAGAGCATCTGCAAGATATTTACAGTAAGGGTAGAAGGAGGCGGGGAGCCGCTTTCAGAGTTTATCAGTGGTATGCAGAGGTCAAAACGTTTATAAAACCAATTTGATGTGAAAAAACACTAATGAGAAAGGGATTTTAAATATTCTGAGCAAGTCCCAGGCTGAGGAGTTGTATCTTCCTGAGTATACTTTGGTTCCCTCAGGAACCAGGACGAGCAGAAGAGAGGGACAGTGGGTGGAAGGAGGAGGAGGCTGAAGAAAGCCAATTCCTGTGTGTAAGGGCATATGGCAGTGGTGTGGAACCGATGGGCTGCAGCCTGTGCACAGCCAAGGCCTCGGCTTAGGCCACTTGGGATACTTTACCTGCTATGCCCGTTCCCCCTGCCCTGAAAGGATTTCATTATCCCTGTCTGGATTGCAGAAGACATTTCTTCCAGACAGTAATATACCTATATAAACAAAGTGAAAATGCAAAGGAAGCAGATTCTGGTCCCCCCCAGTCTCAGCTGACCCAAATAACTCCTGTCCCACACAGGAGGCTGGGGAAGGAAGGAAAAATCCTCTCAGTCATCCTCATTTTCCTTGATTATTCCTGATGAAAAAGCTCAGGCTTCTCTCCACCATCCTCTCCTGCTGTCCTTTACCATCCTGCAGCTCCCAATCCTGCTGTTTTCCAGCATGCATGAGTCTGCCCTACTGACCGCAATGCTTTTCACAGCCCAGCTCCACAGGCTGGTTGGGCTTTCCAGGAGTGTAATGCTGGTCATTTCTTGCTCTCCCCTTCAGTCTGGGGCTGCTCAAGCTGACAGGGGATTTCCAGGAATGGGGAAGTTTTCCAGCCTTTGCTGTCACTGGTGGAGCACAAGGGGCTTTCCAACATGCAGACTCTTATTTCCAACACTGACTCAGAAGGAAGGCTAAAGAGGATGGATGGTTCAGCCTGACTCTTCCCACAGGGGGTGAAATGTGAACTTTAAATCCCCTGTTTTAGATGAATTCAAGTTCTCAGGTATGATGGGTAGGAAAGACTGTATGAAGCAAGTTTTGTCTTCCCACTTTTCTGTTCTCATTTCTCATACACTAATGCAGGTCATTTCAGGGTGTCAGCTCTCCCCACCACAAAAAACATGCAGCTCCTGACGGCCACTTCTTCAAGGCAGAGAGAATTAGGGCTTTTCTGGGGAGGAAATTACAAATTTCATTGCTAGGAGAATTCACTCAATTGTTTTCCCTGTGGTGTCTCTGACCACTCTTCATACAACATTTCAGTGATAATCAGTTTCGGCAGAGGTGAGGTGCTCAGGCTGGCAAGGGTGGATGGGAAGGACTGGTGTAAGAAACAGTGATGTTTGCACAGTTACTGGGCAACACAAAGAAGTGTGCTTATTGTGGAGCTCTACGGCTGTTCCTCAGAGTATTGCTCAGCCCATCATTGGATGAGCTGTAACCCAGCAGGACTGCGCAGCAGCAATCTCCCACTACAGCCATTTCTGGGGCATTAGTCACTGACTTCCCAGGAAACAGGACACTGATTTGAGGGTCCAAAACTTGGTTGTCTGGTTTGTGTGTGATAGTTGGGGTCATTCCTCTGAAGCAAATGCAGGCACAGAACTGGTTTAAGCAAGATCCTTTGACAGTTTTCCTCCATGCCCTGACTGAGGACATTTTTTATCCAGAGATGTGTGAAAGCACACTCTAGACATCAGCTGTGAGCAATGGCAACTAACTAAAGGCATAGGACTACCAAGGAGTAGTGGCAACTCCTTGTTCCTCATGCTGTGCTTACACTGCTTGCAGCTGCAGTGTACATTAGAGCCGTTTTCTGGCTACACTCAGTGAAGTTAATTAATCCTAGGAGACCAAAACCACAGCAGGACTAGGTTGTGTACAGTCTGGTTTCCCTCCTTTCCCTACCCTATTTTCCTTGACAAACTGCCCTACCCTGAGGCTGACCTGAAGTTCAGGTAGATTAGACCACCCTGACCTCTCTGCCTTCAGCTGTTTGAAAACACTAACATAAAAACTTGTGGTAAAGTGCTTGAGTTGAAAGTGTACAATCGTTTGTCAAAATTAGTAGTCCATGTACCTGACCTCCCATAAAAATTACATGAGCTTATTCACAGTATCCTGCTGGCAATTTCAGTCCTGCAAAACTAAAACCAAACAGAGGTTGTGAAGTGGTGGTTCTGACTAAAACCTACCAGCTGCTCAGTGTGTGGCAAGCCTGTGTAAGTGACTGATGGAGAAGAGTAGAACAAGAGCCTTTGCTGTTCCTCAAGCACCCCACATTAAGCTTTCTTGGCATTTACAAGTCATTGTACTGCCCACCTAATAGCCCAAGATATGAGTTTTGAAATGGGAGGGACTATAGAAAGTCTTAGAGCAGGCAGCCATGACTGGTCTGTGCAAGGCATTGTGAAGCCTGGAGGACTGGTATGCAGGATGCTTTTCTTCACCTCTTATGGAGAAGGATTTGATGATGAATAGAGTCTGAGAAAATGGTGGCAGATGACCAGTCTGTGGAGAAGGGATTAGGAAGAAGGGGAGAGGAGAGAAAAGAGACAATAATAGTGAAGGAATGTTTTTCTTGGAAGCACATTTTAGAGGGGAAGCAGATCATGTAACAGCCATGGGCAATACCACTTTCATCTTTTATAAAAACAAGGGAAACCAGTGCTATGATTCACCTCATAGATGGTACCACCAGTCTTGTACAAAGAGCCAGTGAGGGTCTGTGTATCTGTGTTTCTTGGACAGTTACAAGACTCTGCTTCCCTTGTGATTTGATTTACCTAGCAAATGAAGACAATAACCTCATGACTATCACTCCATAGTGCAGCTTACCACATAACATGTTTTTTTCCTACATCCCTTTTAAAAACAGGGTGCAAACTCACTCTGAGACTCCACTGGATGCATGCAGCCCTGCTCCACTCCTAGCTTTTTGCAGGGAAGAGGGGTGAGTGCTGCCAACCTAGGGAACTCAGTGGCCAAGCATGACTCCAGCTCTGAGGTATTTTCAGTGCAATACAACGATGCAGAAAAGGGCTGTGTCAGGCCATATAATGCTGTAGCATGGTGCATAAAGCTGGTATCAGCATCACTTCGATATTCCTGAATTTCATTGCATTTGAAATTGCAATTACTGCCTGATTATATGTTTCTTGTATCTGGGACTCCTGCCTGTGTCCATAACCTACTGAACCACTCCTGTTTCATCTTGGGAAAAACCAAATTACTTGCAAAACCATTTAGTTTCAGTGCCTTGTCCTTCATACCTATTACTTTGCCATTGACCTTGTCCACAAGAACTTTGTGTGTTTCTGATCTGCAGCAGGCATGCAAGAGCCACACAAACCTTTCTGCTTCCTCCAAGGTCATTATCTCTTGTTCTGTGACGTGGTTCCTCGGGGCACAGTGTTGCTTCAAAGTAAAAATCTCATCTGGAAAGGATCTGATAGCACGTTGCCTGACAGGAATCATTTCCTTTAGGTAAAATGCCATTTTTTTACACTTGGCAGGGGTGACAGTTTCCAAAACAACTTTCTGCACAGAAGTGTTAGCACAGAGTGTTTTTCTGTTGCTTTGCCTCCAGAGTCTCAGTAGGACACATATGGGGTGACTGTTCAACTGGGGACCTCCCGACAGAAAATGTGGCCTCCTGTGAGCAGCTCCACAGGGTGTGAGTCAGTTGGGCTCCTTGGTGCCTTCACACAGAGAAGCAAAGTCTGTGACACTTGTCTTATGGTGTGAGAAAAACACTGTCAAATATAAATAGGAAAGTACACCAAGCACTTCTGGAAAGGGAGCTCCAAGAGCTATTAACTCAATTATTTCATTATTCTGATGTTTTTTTTCAAGGTCCTGTACTCATGTTCCAAGAGGTTTTTCAATGACCTAGTTTCTCAGCAAGTCACAGACTCCAGGAACAGGAAAGTAAATAAAGAATAACCAGTCATCTCTCTCAGATGTGGGCTGGTGAGGGACATCACATCCCAGCACAGCTGTGACAGGAGTAGGCAGCTGAACAGCCACGGCTGAACTCCAGCAACAGCAGCACAGGGCAGGAGGTGGCCCGCAGCAGGCTCACCACTCTGGTTTCTTCCACCACCACAAGGGGTGGCCTGAATGAATATCTCCCAGAGGTCCACATACCACAGCTCGCTTTTCCTTCAAGGCAACCACAGAAAGATTTATTTGTCTAAAGAAAGGATTTTAACTCCTTACTGCTGCAACTGGTCAGTAGATTGCTCCCTTGTGTAACAACCTACCAGGTGGTCTAAGCCTCCCAAGTCAGGAAGCTTTGAGACTGGGATGTTGTTATTAAATCTTCCTTTTCTTGTGAGTGATGGACACCTCCCTCATCAGAGGAGGTAACACCTTAAATCACTACAGCTGTTCCAGAAAGGATCAGCCCCCAGCAGCTGTTAGAGAATTTAGCTGTAAGATCTCCCCATTTTCAGTACAACTGTGCTAAAATACCTTTGCTCTGGTTGGTGCTCCAGACACTCCCAAGCACCAGCTCACCCTTGTTTCTTGGAGTCTAACCTTGTTTTCACGTGTGTCTATACCCACACTGTGTCCCTTGCAGCACTAATCACCAGACCTTTTGCGCACACTGGGATGTTTCCATTTCTATCACAGGCTCCAGGAAAACTGACACTGTCCATGGGCTTTATCCTTACAAAACTCTGCCACTCTGTCATATGTCCCATGGAAATGCAATCAAAGCAAATACTGATGCTGCAGGAAATGTGCTTGGCAGTGTGAAGGCATCATTCTCCTTGGTCCAGGAGCTCTGCTCTCTCTCATCCTATGACCCCTGTCTTTGCTGGACTGTGACATTTTGCCGTTCTAAGTGTCCTGCTCTGTACCTTAACCAGCAAAACTGACTCCATTTAATTTTAGCAGCTTTGCCCTGAGCTATGCAATGGACCATTATTGATTATTTATTATTCTGTAAAATATATTGAAGCTTTAAGAAGGTACATGGCTACATGTACTCTGCTTCAGCAAACCTTTCTCCTCTGCCAGGAGGTTACAGGATGTGTGCCCTGTTTAGAGGAGAAGAGGAGAGGAGGGAAGGGAAGGAGGGGAGGGTGGGGAGAGAGGGAGAGGAGCTAGGTTGCACACTCTACACAAAACACCTTCATAAAAAGATCTGATTTTAGACATCTTCTCTTTTTCCAGCATTTCACTCAGTTTCCTTGTTCAGTGTCTGCAGAAAGTCCCTCATGGTGTGTTTGTTTAATCATTGCAGCAAGTGGTGCTGGGGGACCACAAAAGGCGTTTTTCTAATAATAAACACTCCCATTCTGTTAAGTGACTATGGAGCACACATAACTTTGCCTGGATTTTCTTTGGGTCCAGCTGCCTAGAGCCCTGTTTATCCCCCTCTGGAATTCCTGCTAATTGTGCTGAAAGCTGAGACTTCTGTTTGGACTACACTATTCCAAATACACAAGAATACTTGATACCATTTTATCACAAGAGAAGGATGGAAAAACTTCTATCTTTTAGCAAAATCGTTAGTCTGGGAAACCTGAAGACCTTTGTAATTACAGAGTGGATACCACTCATTTAATTTTAGTCATCTAAAAGCCATGTCATCTTACCTAAGCTATTTGTCTGGTCTCTCTCTATAATCAGTGGAAGGAGATAAGCCTGTCTGGGGATGACTCATTCTGTCTATTTTAGGGTGGGGTGAATCACCCCTTTGCAGCTGCCTTTATCTATCTGTTGACTACAGAAGGAATCAAAACAAATCCCTTAGACCAGAGATACCTAATCTGAAGTGGCTAGAGTTACAGCTAGAATTGCCCACTGAGAAGCACAGTCCAAGAACTCTTTCTGCTGCCTGGATGTTGTCCCATGTGGTGAAAGGATTGCACGAAAATAAAAATTTAAATGATGCATCTTCATCTCATTTCCACACACTGCTATGAAGGACCCATCAGTTCCTTTTAACCTATTGCATTTTCACTTTCTATATCTTCCTTGGGTACCCAAGGAGTTTTTTAGCAGTTGGATAGGTTGACTAAGTGCAGCAATGCCAGTTGTCCCAGCTAGTGTCCTGCATGTTCCCACAGCGATGGACAGGTCCCCAGAAATCACACAGTGTACAGGTGGAAGAACTAAAGGCCATTTTCTCAGCCACTTAGTCCTGGATTATTGGCTGGCTGTAGGATCAGGAAGAACGTAATGTATGATAAAACATACAGAGTAACTACGAATGCAATTAAGTATCACAGAATCTTTCCTATGACTTTGATCTAAAGCTGCCTCCATTCTGTATCCCCTTTTGTGCAGGAGAGCTCACTTTGACTTCATTCACCACAGCTGCACACCAATATATTCACAACTCAAATATTAGTCCAAGTGAGTTGTTAATTTGGCCTAGCTCCTCATTATGTTTCTGCTGCTTTCTGGTTAAGTAAGAGTGGCCATGGAGTAAGGTACCTTGACTAGCCCAGGTGGCCCAGCTTTAACTAAGGCTGACTGGCTTCACCTCCATGTGAGAAGGTCTGTAAAGGGGTGTTGGATATATGTTGGGGAGCCAGCAGATACTTCTCCATCAGCATGTGGCCTGGATTGGCCCTGGGGTAATGTCATGTGAAACTGTAGTGGGGTTGTGTGCAGCAAAAGGAAAAAATTAAACAGTTTGGAGGGAGGGAGAGGCAAGTGGTTGTTTTTTTAACAGGCATGTAACATCACTCTGTAGTTGCTGTCTTTATGTCTGTGTGGGTGCTTGTGTGGTCTTTCTACTCCTGTACTTCTGTCACTGACTAAAATTGTTGAAGCAGTATGTAAAAGTATCCATGCTAGCTTGTCCTAGGGATTGATACTGTTACTCAGCAGTACCTGGTCCCAGGCCAAGGTCTTTTCCGCAGGATGCCAATGTGCGACATGGCGAGAGCTTCTGTTTCAGAGTTTTCCATCCAGGCTTTTGAATCCTATGCAATTGCCAAGCCGCTTGCCAGTCTGGTTAAGAGATCACTCAGGGCAGCAGTTCAGAGTCTGCTTAACTAACATTTTCCTGCAGTTACATAAGGAGGGTGTAGAATACTAGTTAGGGAGGATAATTTAAGCTTCTCTCTAAAAGGCAAACTTCCCTCATCTCACCTTCTAGATCTGACCTCACTTTCTGCTCTTGTACTGACAGCTCACTATCCTCTTGTTAGCTGTTTTCATCTTCTGTGTCAGTGCTGTTGTGGAAACCTCTTGTAAGAGCTCATTCCCTGTATAAGAATAGTTGCTTATTGAATATTTCTTTATCAGTCCTGGCTGATCTGCAGTCTCACGGTTTGCAGATTTTTCTTTGTCTTCCTTTCCAGCATCTCCAAACTGGTGACATCTTCTGCACTGTTTCTGCACTATGTCTAGTCCCTCCTCAGATCCCTTCCTCAGGCTGCAGCTGTGCAAACCCATCTCAGCCAGGCAATGCAAATTCAGATTCTGTCCAGCCATTTGTTTAATATTGCTTTTAAAAGAGCCATGATGTGAGCTCTGGGATACCTGCGTAAATTCCAGCTGGAAAATCTTGCTTAAATGGACTTCCTTTAGTAGTGGCTACAGGAAATGTTATTCTTCCCTTTCTGTCCTGCCAAAAATGGGTGAGATCTCACTGCTGTCATCCCATCCTTGGCTGAATTTCAGTAGGAGGATGCAAATATGATGAAAATGGTTTCATGACAGATTTATATGCAAGTGTCCTCAAATAATTTGTACGGGGTTAAATCTAGGGAAAAACTGTTATTAATAATTCATATGTGGGAGTTACGTGTCAGCCCCCAAAACCTGCTACCATGAGTTACCTTAGAGTACCCTGGTTCCTTTATACAATGAAAAAGTGTATCTGAAAAAGAGTTGTCATGGAAATGTAAAAATAGCTCTGGAAGGGATGTTGAAGGGCCAGCTAGTCCCTTCCCCTGTTACAAGATAAGATCAAATATAATTTAACCATTTCCAACAGACATTCTCTAACCTATTCTTAGAAACCTCAGCTTCCCAAGGCAATCTCCTCCATTACTTCAATCTTTCTGGAAAGACAGCAGTTTCTAGACAACTGATCATTCTTATTGGCATCCTTAATCCTTTTGGTCTGTATCTTTTTGAAGAACATTTCCCCCAGACAGACACAGGTTCTTCAGTTAACGCTTTACTAGTGCTGCTTTAAGGTGAATCATTACTTTCTGCATCTTATTTATTACATGTCTATGTAATGTTTACGTTTTTGAATCAGTATGGCATTGCTGGCACATGGCAAGATTGTAATCTCCCAGAGCTCCCAGAAAACTGAAGGAATTGTGAATACATCATATAGTCCTAATGGCACATTACCCAGGGGGCCTTCCCTTTCCACAGCTTTGAAAACATTATGTAACAGACTACTTTTTTCAGACAGCAGGAATCACAGTGAAATTTAGGTGTTCCTCTTCACCTGAAATGGTTGTAGGTGGGACATATAGCACATCCCCATCGATTAGTGCAGAGTTCACTGCCTGAAGCTGCAAATGAGCACGAAGGAATGGGTCCACAGTGGTTGGTCCTGTGCAGCCAGAGGTGACTCCTTCCCTCTGCGAGGCCAGTATTTGTGTCACTTGTTTACCTCTAAGCAAGGCTATTGCAAGGTTCACGTGCAAGATTATTGATTATTTTTTGCTAGGAAAGCTGAAGCACCCAGAGTCTGCAGAAAGTTTTTTGACCCATTGGGAATATGTCTGCTGGGAGTGTTTTGTGTTCTTATGCTGTCTCAACTAGTTTTTACTTCTTAGTATTATTTCAAATAAAATAATTTGATAAAATGAGTTTAAATGTTTTATTTAAACTGTTTTACCAGTGAAAAATATGGGGTTTCATTGCATGAATTTTTGGGCCGGGGGGGGAGATAAATAAAAATTTCTCTGTAATTCATACACTGAAATTAAGTAGTTTGGACATTACATTTGACTTTTCTGAGAGAAGGTGTAATTGAGCATCTTTATAGCTCTGTATGTTTCTGTACTCAGGCGTCTCAGCTAAACTGTATCTCCTGTGTTGTAACCCCTGCAATACAACCTTCTCTCTTTATCATAATGGATGATTGTGGTATTTACAGTTTGGTAAGTTTCTATTTAGAAAACACCTGAATTCCACGTTCTGGGTTTTAAGGCAAATATTTCGAGGTTCAACTTCTCTGCCAGTGAAAAGCTGTCTTTTCCCTCCAGAGAAAATTAAATTATACTACTGTGCTGGAAAGAGGAGGGGGAAAAAAAAAGAAAGAAAAAAAGAGAAAAAGTACACAGTTGATGCCTTGAGCAGCTCTGGGTCTTGCTGTGGACGTGAGAAATGTCCATTTGCAGCAGGTCAGGTGGGATACCCTGCTGTGATTGCATTTGCTCCTTATCAAGGAAGCCATCTTAAATTTACTGCCTGAAGACATCTCCGGGCACCCATTCTTAAGGGCACCCTCTCTTCACAGGGGATGGTGGCCTTTGGACTTGCATCTGCATGTGGGAATGATTTGGTATCCACAAGACCGCAAAACCCTGTCTGTGTCCTCTACCAGGTCTTTCTACTGACCTAGGCCCAGTGCATTAAGCACAGCAGCACTACCTCACTCCTCCTTCCCCTCGGTAGCTGTGTTCTCCCTGCAGGTTCCTCCTGGTCTCACAGCTGTGCTGTAACTCATTGGCAATACCACTCATCAAGGTCAAAGGGCTGCAGCGATTTCATATATCAGAGGAGAGAAAGCACAGAGAGGCAAGAGGCAAGCTTGCTGCCAGCCTTCATTAGTCACGAGCAAAAAATTAAAGCTCCTTGGCCTTTGTATAGCAGTGATTAACCTGTAGCCAGTTACTTGAATCTACTTGCTCGCAGGCGGGTGAGTATTGCTAAGGCAGCTACCTAGATATCATCCAAGGCAAAATGAGTCTGTCAGGGAAGGAGAAGAAATCTGTAGCAAAAGCAGCTCATGGTAACCCAAGAGCATCTGCCATCACACCATGGCAGTGGATATGGAAGGCCACCACAAGAAGCCCTTGGCCAATTTGTCTTTCACCTTAGGGCAGGAGAGAACTTCATGCAGAAGGATTGTGCATCCAGGACATATCTGCCTGTGCCAATTCCAAGGGGCAGGGCTGGGGCTATCACAACCTTTCCCTGATGTTTAATCATGAGACTCCCAAGGATAACAGCAGAGTCAGTGGGTAGCATGAACCTGGGACAGTCTTTGCTAGGCTAAGGATGTGGCCACACTCTTTTTGAGGGAAAATAACTGAAGATGAGCTTTCCTGTGTTTGTTGTTCCCAGGACACCAACATTTCCTCCCTGAAGAAAATGGGGATCAAATTAAGCGTGGGATTCAGAAGCCATAGCAGCCAGCCTGTGTGCTACAATGGGCCACAAAGCCCTTGCAGGTGTTTGAAGGACACAAGCCATATCCTCTCCTGCAGCATCTCATCACTTGTGTTCTAGAGAAGGTGCAGCTTATCTATGATCAGAGACAGTTGTGTGTCCCCTTGGACAGCTGTGTGTGTGTCCATCACATCCAGTCTGGGTCAAAGGACTGAGTTCCAAATCAACAACCTGACAGGAGATCAGAGAAGGCAATTGTGTCTGTATCCTTGTGGTTGCACCTCTAGGGACTGAGGAAAGGAGGCAGCTGGAAGAGGGCTGCCAGCACAGTTCAGATGAATCCTGAATGGTGGGAGACCTGGACAGGCGACAAACTTTTCTAGGACTACCTTTGAGGTGGCCAAAAGAGGGGACTCCTGCTGCTTGTATCAGCATCTGCTTTCCCATGTCTCCCCTGATACTCTCTCCTGGCCTGTCTTAGCACTAGTTCTCCTGTGCCAGCACATTTCCATGACATCCTTTCTAGTTTCTGCTGGGCAAAAATACAGCAGTGAAGATGGTTTCCCCATTTCTGAAGAAAAGACAATTGTGAGAATAAAACTGATCTCTTTTCCATTCACTAGTAAAGACTAACCTTTGTGTAATAAAGTTATGAATAGCCAAGTGAAAGGCAGACAATGTATTATGCAGTAGATGAGACACAAGAATTCTTAACCTAGCAAAATTGCCCAGTTATTTGAATACCTGCATCTCTACACAATGTGAAGGGACAATGCTCATCACCTTTCTTCCTTCCTACAGCTGGCATGGCCAAGATTTAAAACTGCCTGACTAAAGTTGTGTCCCCAAGCCTGCTGTTCAGCCATCTGAATAAGCTGTCTGATTTTCAGACATTCTGAGTCTTTTACAATTCCCACGTGATACTGCTAATAGAAAATCTTGGCCTTCAAGCCTTGCTGTTAAATTAAGCAGTGCCAGGTCTGGCTGTGATTGTTAGAGCTTAGAAAAACCTCCATTTGTGTTTCACTGCATGCCAGGCAGAGCTGGCTGGTGTCCCAAGCAGACCTGTGCTAGGCTGCTTTTTCAAGCATATTTGCACAGCCATGATCAGGAAAAAAAAAAACCCAAACAAAAAACCATCAAAAAAACCCTAACACAAATATGTGGCCCCACATATAAAAATTCTGCAATAGGACTCCTGTAACTCCAGTACTGATGCAAAGCAGCTTTGAAACTGGTGTAGGTACCAGCAGTGGAAGCAGTGAAACAAGCAGCGATGGAAAAGACTTCTAGGAAATGCCCACCTGATTAATTTGAGAGGTTCTAAGAAGTGGAATTGATAATGCTGAGGTTTTAAGTCATAAGATGGAAGAAAAAGTTCTATTTCAACATATGTTCCTAGTTTGTGCACTAAACTGCTAATATTCAATGTTTTTGAATATTCAAGTATTTTTAAACTGTGTGTTATATCATACAATACAAAATACAGATAGTCCCATTTTGTCAAAACAAAATCTTCACAGGCTTGAGACAAGGTTTCTCTTCATTAA
>JANVCC010010204.1:1265648-1363472 GCA_025345505.1 Todiramphus chloris collaris | reverse complement strand
TCAAAACAAAATCTTCACAGGCTTGAGACAAGGTTTCTCTTCATTAAATAAATTCAGATTTGTTCCATCTTCAAATGAATTGACCAGGAAAATCTTTAAATCTTCCACAGAACAGAATTTTTTATCCTCCAGACACATGTCAACAGCTGCTGCAGCTGGTGTGTCTGCCTGGATCAAAGGGATCTGGAAGGGGTGGTGAGACGGAGCAGCATTCATCCAGCATGTGATAGCGAGTGCAGGGGTTAGTGCCTGGAATCATGATGTCATTGTATGAATTACAGAAAATCATTGGAGTCATTGTGTCCCTTACCTGGGTTGGAGAATACTTATTTTGCAAACAGGCTGTAGAAATATTTAAGTACAAGTTATGGTGAGTCTAACGTTTATATTTCAGTGGAGTTTTGTATTAATCAGGAATAAAGAGTTTAAAAGTTGGGTTGATATTTCTGCAGATCTGCTCTACGTATATAAAGACTTGAAGACTTGAGTCACTAAGTGTGATACTTGTCAACAACAGTGGCTTTTGATGATACTGTTCTTTATGTGCTCTGTTTTTTTTTTAGGAATATTATGCTGTCGAGGATAATTCAAAGTCATGCAGAATATTCCGCTGCTGAGGTGGCTTAACTTGAACACTGCCAGTGAGTTCATGTGACTTTGAACTCAAGCAGCTCTCCTCCCTCAGCTTTAGTTCTTTAATGATGTCTTTTTGTTGATTCATTGCCTGTGAGTGCAGAGATAGCCTCTCCTTTTCCTTGTAACTCAAATAATCCATGATCACAATACAGCCTGTATGATTCATCTGTCTGTTTATTGGAGCTCCCCGAGTTTGAAAATGAAGTTTTCCATGTCCACCGGGTTCCAGATAATCAATGGGAGAAGTAGTTCAGAAATTACAAATTACAGATCTGGTGCATGAAAGAGAACGAAAACTGGTGCTGTTTTACCTTAACATGCCAGGTTATAGTTTATGGCAGCTCAGGAGTTTATAAGAAGACATTTATCTGTGCCAGCAGATAGGGTGGGAACCTCTGAAAGAGGGTTGGATAGAAGGAGGGAACAGGCCATCAGGTCAGCTCTCCTATGCTTGTTGAGAGTCCGTTAGTGAGTCAGAGCCTTCACCCCAGCTGAAGTCATTAAAGCAATTCTGGCATCAGACACATAATACAAACGTCAGTGTCAACCACCAGTGTTGCAAACCACACTTCCTTGAAGGGACATAGTGAACCACGTGGAAGGAACCACAGGCACTGATTTTTATGGATCAACTTAAAAAGCTTTGTGTCAGGACCCATGTATTTGTTGGGTTTATGTGTGTAACTGCCCAATACCTTGCAAAGTGTCTTTTATTAGAAAAATATGTTTGTTTGTTTGTTTTTAAATAGTCACTTTGGATAGCAAAACTCTGCAAGTGCAATACTCCCCTGGGAGTGGGGTTTTTTGAAGGTGAAGGGAATGTTATTGCTGTCCAGAGTTATCTAATGGGAGGTTATGACTAAGCCAGGCAAGTCACCTTGAAGGTGTGTGGTGGTAGGCAACAGACCCAATCTGTAACATTAGATAAAAGGAAAAGCTTCTTCACTGTGTGGGTGAACAAATCTTGAAGCCTGGGCCAGAGCTGTAGGGATTCTCCATACTCAGAAGAGCACCTGAGGAACCCAATCTCTCCTGCTCAGAGCAGAGTGTTGAAGTGTTCAACTGGGCAACCTCCACTTGGGTGTCCCTCCCAAAATGATTATTTTTATTGATTCTATGAATGTAACTAGATGAAACCCACATGTATTCCTTGAAGAAAACCAGATTCCTAAGGAAGAAGTCTCTAAAGGTGTAGTTACAGGTAACAGCTAACACTGCCCACCAATAAGAGGAGAGGAGAATAGAAGAGGAGGCTCAGGGGAGACCTTATTGCTCTCTATGGCTACCTGAAGAGAAGTTACAGGGAGGTAGAAGTAGGCCTGTTTAACCCAGCAACAGATGATAGAACAAGGGGAAATGGATTCAAGCTGCACCAGGGAAAGTTTTGCTTGGATATTAGGAAGAACTTCTTTGCTGAGTGGGTTATCAGGCATTGGAATTGGGTTGCCCAGGGCAGTGGTGGAGTCCCCATACCTGGAGGTGTTTAAGAGCCAATTAGTTGGGGTGCTTAGGAATATGGTTTGAGGGGTAGGCTTGTTAGTGTTAGGTGGATGATTGGACTAGATGATCATACAGGTCTTTTCCAATCTAGACATTTCTATGATTCTAAGAGAGTTATCCTGTCCCCCTTGTTCACATCTTTGCTCCCAGATCTGTCTTGTCCTCTCCCTTGTGTCTGTTCTGGTGCTCACTGGGCCTTTTGTGGGGCCACCCTGGCCCCCAGCATGGCAGAGTGCTACCAAAGGTAGCACAGGTGCAGGGCAAGTCAGGTCTGATCACAGTGTTTGAAGATGGTGGGATGTGGCAGAGAAGGAGCCTTCTTCTTCCTTTCAGCCATAGTGACCTGTCTGGTTAGCTCAAACCAACGCATACAACTGCACCCTGGTGAAGAGTCCATAATGCAAGCCATTTAAAAAGAAAAAGCACAGCACTCCCAGTTATGGCAGCGTGCATCATACAGCGATGCAACTTCACACTGATTGGATGATAATCCTGAGGCAACTCACAATAGCTATTAGGAGCGCTAAATACCGGCGTGCTCTCGATGCAGGCACTAGGCCATGTTTCACTCACGTTTCAGGAGAGCTAAAGCAAGCGGAGTTTTGCAGGGACCTCGGGCCATCCTAGACCCGTGATTGCCATCTAGCGGGCTCTGCTCTCCGTGCAAGCGAGTTCGATGCCTCTTGGATCCGCCTCCTGGAAACGGCTGTGCCCTTTCCTCCCTTTTCTGGATAGTAGATCGTGTCCCATCTCCTGTGTGCTGTGTCCCAGATGTGCTCTGTCCCACCGACGTCTGCAGACGGAGCTGTTGCTGCCATCCCACGGCTCATCTCTGCTGCTGGTAACCAGCTAAGTTCCAGGGAACAACAGGGTCTTTTCAGGGGAGCATGGGAGAATACACGACAGGATGCCTGTCCAAGGTGTCCTGTCATCGCATGACTGAAGACCCTGTATTTATCCCCTGCCACGTGAGGCTATCTAGAGAGAGCATTTCTGGGAGGTGTCTTGCTCAGGGATGGTAATTCAGGGCATATTCTGAGCAGTGCATGAAGGTGGGCCAATGCCTACACCAAGAGGACCGGCTACAGTACACATGGGGCACAAGACCATTTTTCAAACTACATTCTTACTTTGCAAACTGCCCTTGTGGATGGTTGTCTGCAGAGACAGAGGACCACTCTTGTTTGGCAGCTCTAAGATGACCTCTGCAGATTGTCCTGCTTGAGAGGCTACAGCTTTTCCAGAGGATGGCTTCCCACAGTGATGAATAATGTATTTAGCCTGAACAAGAGCTCTATCCTACAGACCGAGATGGAAACCACTGTCCAGATATGGACTTGGGCTGGCCACCATGTGCTGGGGGAAGGGAAAGCCTGTTTGGTCATGGACACAGGGACCAGGTTCATGTGTCACTACGTATCGCCTCGTGTGATACATCTGTGGTGTGTCCTGAGGATGAAACTGCCTTATTTCAGTATGACCTGCACAGTTAATTGAGCCTGCTTGTCCTTCCCGTGGCATCGATGGCTGAGGTCTTTCCTTCGGGGGAGGGCACAGTGGTAAGAAACTGCTGAGGGAAGCTGTGGAGAGGGGGTTGGTCCCCAGAGGGGTGAGCAGCCATCACAGGGCTCGACCGTAAGGCACGACCCACGTTCCAATGCCAGCCTAGGTCTAGCTGGAGCTCTGGCCACCCACCTCCCCACTCCCGGGTATCACTAGAGGGAGACAGAGCACTGTCTTGTGGCACTGGCCAGAGGAAGCTCCTTAAACCCCATTTTTCATGCCTTTTCTTTCGTCTTGAGATTATTGCAGGAAATATGGCATGGTGGAGTACGCCAGAGTGACTGGGACCTCGTCATCTTCTGCGAGGACCCTGCCAGGCTACCCCGGCCGACACAGGGATACGGAACCTTGTGACAGCAGCCTGCACCAGCATGAATGCACCCAGTCTGTAAAGCTGCTGAGGCACTGCCTGTATTTGGATCTATACTTAATGTGTATGAGGACATGAGAAAGAAGAGTTGTCTGCGAAGGGCTTGGACCACTATAAGGCAAAAGCAGCAAGAGGTCACAGCAAGCAGAAGTGTAAATGTCAGTGGGAGGGACATGAGTAGGTGAGAATGGCTGCATTTCAGGAAAAAGGCAAGGTTTGAAGACAGAAATCTGCTCTTACTGAGCAATATTTATATAAATACAGGCAGGGGTATTTATACAGACTCTTGTGCTCTTTCTGTGCACAACAGGTAGACTAGATCTTGGGTTAAAGCAGTGGGTGGCTGATAGCTGAGTAAAGCCAGAGGAAGGACAGCAGGTGGTGGCAGCCACTCCTGCTGATCATGTCAGGCTGAAAGGGACCATCAGACAGAGCTAGAACTCACCTTGCAGAACTTTATCTAAAGGTTAAGTGATTAGAAGAAGCTGCATTATCTCCCAGTCAAAACAACAGAGAAAGACACCAACATAAGACATCTTACCTTCTCCTGGGACTGACGTCTGAGGTAAATTGTGTTATTCATTCTCTTGATTTACTGTCTCTATTGGCCACAGAAGAAGCCTATACATATCACCTAGAAGAGCTGTCTCATTGCTGGCTGTGCTAGATGGACCAAACATAGCTTTTAATTGGGTCCCCATGTATCTTTGCCCATTCCACACCAACCTGTTTCTCCTCCATCAAGCATAAACAAACATATGCCAGATGCCTGCAAACCATGTCAAGGACTGGGCAATGCACTGCTTGCACAGCTTTTTCTAATTTCTGATTTGAATTCAACTCATTTTAGGTTCTAGTTCTTGCAATGTATGTCTCTCTGGCTGTTTTCTCCCCATGAATTTATTTAATCACTATATTCAAATGCCCTCTCAATTTACATTTTGATACAGTGATGAATAAAGAAGTTCTTAAAGGCATTTTGAATAATTTGGTTACTCTTACCTTCTCCAAATTTTATGAAATCTTTATAATACATTTCCAGCAGAACAGTTTGCCTCGTTCCAGAGATGGACTCATCAAGGCTACGTACAGGACCAAAATTTCCTCCCTGATCACACGTGTCCCTTGGGTTTCAATTCAATTTCATCACATCACACTGGAGGCTTTTGCTAGGCCATTGGACCACTATGGCTGTTGTGTTGTGTCACTGCCAGAGGTTGCCTTCCAAAGTGCTCAAGTTGCGTTTGCCAAGTGTGTCCAGGCATACTTCCAAATGACATGTCGTAGGCCCCTCAGGAAAGGTGCTAGCCCTTAATTCTCTTGATGAATCACAGAATCACAGAATGTTAGGACTTGGAAGGGACCTCAAAAGATCATCTAGTCCGATCCACCCCACCAGAGCAGGATCACCTAGGTCAGGTCACACAGGAACATGTCCAGGTGGGTTTTGAACCTCTCCAGAGAAGAAGACTCCACAACCCCTCTGGGCAGCCTGTTCCAGTGCTCTGTGACCCTTACCGTGAAAAAAGTTTCTCCTTAGGACATTTACATGGAATGTCCCATGTTCCATCTTGAACCCATTGCCTCTTGTCCTGTTGTTGGATGTCACTGAGAAGAGCCTGGCTCTATCCTTCTGACACTCACCCTTTACATATTTATAAACATTAATGAGGTCATCCCTCAGTTTCCTCTTCTCCAGGCTAAAGAGACCCAGCTGCCTCAGCCTTTCCTCATAAGGGAGATGCTTCACTCCCTTAATCATCTTTGGGGCTCTGCACTGGACTCTCTCAAGCAGTTCCCTGTCCTTCTTCAACTGAGGGGCCCAGAACTGGACACAATATTCCAGATGTGGCCTGACCAGGGCAGAGTGGAGGGGAAGGAGAGGGCAGAGTACAGGGCAGAGTAGAGGAGGAGAAGAACCTCTCTCAACCTACTAACCACAGGTTCCCAGGAGATACTTCATAGCACATGCTTGGTATTTTTGCCTACTGTTTTGTAAATTTGTTTTGGTTGTCTTAGAAATACATTTTTGCAGGACATTTCCAAGGTAAACACAGTAGTATTGGAAATTTTGCCACAGATTTTTTCTATTTAATGAAATAAGGGCTTTTGGGAAAGGTTAAATTTGTGTCCTCTCTATTTCACTTTCTATGTTTTCTTTATTTCTGCATATTTACCACCTCCTGCCTTTTTTTCAGGACAGGTGTGCAAATACAGATGAACCCTCATCTCTCAAACATTCATTTCCTAGTCTTTGTCATTTGGATTATATTCCTAATTCAAACCTCAAGCAAGCAGAATTGTTTGCATTCTGAAATATGTATGCCATATTATATAAGAAGATTATAGCAAACAGCATAAAACCCAGCCACCATGCTGTTCTCAGCAGTTACTTTTCTCTGGTACATTATACTTTTAAATGTATGTCTCTGCTGGCCTAATCCTACTAATTCCATTTGAGATGTTCTTATGTTTCTTTCAAGCTTTATTTTTAGGGAAAATAAGAATGCCAGTCCCAGAAGTGGATGTGGGAGATGCTTGGGGATTTACAAGAACTGGTTTTCACCAGTGGTTAAATCCGGTTTTGTTTTTCTATTTGATTTATCCACTTGTAAAATAACAATACTGCAGTGCCATGCTGCTATATCTTTAAAAAGTTTTGAGACATATGAACAGAAACTATATTTATAAACATGGACTTATGATTTGAAAGAAACAATTTGCATTATATAAGCTATGAATGTGCATGCAAAAAGACTAGGAAAATGCATGCAGTTCTCCTCATATTGACATCACAGTCTTGGGCTAAGAGTGTCCCTTTCTGCAGAGCAGCAGCAGTGGATGAAGAGGAGCACTAGTGTCTGGGAAACAGCCGGCTCTGCTCCAAGGACTGCACCAACCAGGGATGCTCCCGACTGGCAGTGTGAGGGAGTGACCTTCCTTCAGCTGCAAGGCTTTTTAGCCTGGCCAGAAAAGCCCTCTGCTCTTATATGAGAGTGCCACTTCTGCTCTTTTGGGTCCACCAAACTTTTCACAGCCTCCTTGGCTGCCTGCCCTGCCTAGCTGCGTGAGCTATCAGTGGCAGCCACCCTTCCTGCTGTCAAACCAAACTTGTCATCATTAGGAATCATTGCCTCAGTGACCTGAAAAACCTCCTCCCAGCTTTCTCAGAAACCATTAGAAAGGGTGGAAGCCTTACAAGCATGCCTTCCTCCAGCTCCAGGCAGCTGACCTGGCTTAACAGAGCCCTCCATCCTTCCCTGCCAAGTGTTGAGTGCGAGCGCCTCAGCCTCCCAGAGTCCTCTGCCAAATAGCGGGTGCTGCTCTGCCTGCTGCCTCCCACCTCTTCCTTCCTGAGGCAGCCTGGGCATCTCCATCCTTCCCGAGTCTGTCTGATCATCTCCATTATGTCTATAAACAAATGAATGAAATCCCAAACCTGGGCACTGGGGGTGGGGGTGGGGTGGGTGGGTTGGGAGGAAAGGAGGGAGGGGCAGAAAAGAAAAAACATAAAAGAAAGAATGGGGGTGGGGGTGGGGGAAGGCTAAATAAGAAGAACAATAATAATAGGGAAATAAAAAAGGGAAAAAAGGTAAGAAGACAAAAAAAAAAAAAAAAGGAAAATAAAACAAAAAAACCAAACCTGCAGCATTTCCTTGATATGAAGAAGTGGAAAGCCAGGGGCAAGCTGTGCATTGTGAAGTGGCTGAGTTCCCCCAGTAACAGCAGGTAAACAGAGGCTGATGGGGGTTATATTCCATACACATGGCTTTGCTTCTGGTGTCAGGATGCTTGGCTGAAATGTGGGGAGAAAGGAAAGTCAAGAACGGTTACATTCAGACCCCCCCCCCATGCACACTGTTTGAGTGGTTGCTGGAGGTGTGGTGAACCCCTTAGAAAATGCTGCAATTGCTCTTCTCCCTTTTTCTAAGAAGAAAATGAAGATGAGCAAATTAATGCAACCATTGTATTTCATTCAGGCATCTCCAAATGGATAACTTCTGAGCAAAAGTCTAGTTAATATGAGATCTATGCCTTCAGAGCTACAGGTCCTGCATTTGCTGTGAGTGCCCCTGGCTAAGTGTGACATTCAGAGAAGCATAAAATATTTAAAACCTAAGAAATGGGAATGCTTCTGCTGAAGTCCTCAGATAATGCTCAGTGTAGCACAGGATATTGTATTTCAAAGATGTGTTCGGATCCATTCTAACATTGTACATTCAAGCTCCTCCTCAGCTGCTCAAAATGCCTGATAGATAACAAGCCATGTGTGCACCTATATGTAGGTCAATACCATCATCTGCTCCTGTGGCTCCTTTCTGTTCACCCACCAAACTCACCGAGTCATAATTGTTTATATTTCTGGGATGCCTGTGACCCCTCTACTCCCCACTCTGTGGCAGGACCAATGTGGGAACACCCTGTTCTGCTCTGCTGATGGCACTGCTCTTCTCCATGTGTGCTCCCCATTCCTGCTTCTGCCCTGTCTTAGGGGCATTTCATGCTCCTTGATTTGTTTTCCTGTGGCTCCAGTTCTCCCTTTCCCACATCTTACTGCGTCCTTGGATGCATTTACCCTCTGCTGTGTGCCTAGGGGCCATCTTGTATTCTTTCCACCTTTGTCTCCCTACTTGTCAGGACTGTCTATCACAGAAATCCAGTCTGGTTCACACTTTAAGACTCTCTGAAATGTAAAGAAGCTTGTATCCAGGGATCTGGCAGCTGAAGATAGAGCACATTTGTGAAACTGAGATCTTAGCTGCAATTTCAGACATGTCCAAATTCAGAGGGCTTTAAGACATTTTCTTATTTGTGTTCATGCCTCTCTTGAATTAAGACCTTTGGAGAACAGCTATGTGAGTGCGTGGTCCAGCTGGTATACTCACATGTCAACAAGCCACTAACCACAAATAAATGCTGCCCTTGCCAGGGGTGTCCAAAGCACTGGCCAGGTTGAAACAAGTGAGACATGGTTGAAACAACCGAAGTCCCTCTCATTCTGCTTGTTCAAGCTGTTTTGAGGGACATGGGACTAGGGGAACATTATTTGTTAATAAACTTTAGTATGCTGGAAAGGTAGCTGATGCACATAGTCAGGTTTTTTCTCCTAATGGAAACAAGGACCCAAGTATCACTAATCACCCTATTTGCATGCAATAATGTAAAAGATCCAAGAAAAAGAAGAAAAAATAAGTGTCTCTCTCCCAGGAGGAATCTCCATGGAGATAAGAAGGTATGAGACACATATGGCCCTAAATACCCAGTATTGATACATACATTATGAATAGCAGCAGCTAGTGTGTGCATTCCCATCACCTCTAGAGCAGCAGTCTGCCACCAGCCTGTTTATGCCTGTCACAGTGTAATTTCATCCCCTGAGGGTTATCTTGTGATCTTTGCTAGCCTGTGAATCAAAACAGAGGGACTATGACTGCGGGTTGTTGTGTTTCTCTCCAAATTTCCATACCTTTGGCAATATCCATCTGAGCAGATTCAAATACTTGCTGGAGTATGTGGACCATTGGTGAACATGTTGTCATTATATAAGAGAGCTGAAGGTGGTTTTCCTCAGGTTAGACTAAGACCCAGACAAGGCTCTTCTCCATCTGTCTTCTCTGGAGCATAACACTGTCTCATACTAGGCAATGGCAGAGCTTGTTGGCTGAGGTCCTTGCAAGCCTCCCTGCTGCAACTTGCATCAATGAGTCACCTAAATGGCTCGTTCTGATCCCCAGCTACACAGCTGGTGCTCCCCAAAAGCCCCAGGATGTTTGCTTCCCACATGATTGCCCCCTCAGCCCTCCCATTTGGCATGAACATCAGCCCTTTCCATGGAATTCAGCTGAAGGCAGCCTGCTTGGCCCTTTTTCTGTTGTGTGTGGTGTCCACTTTACCTCTTTGCCCCACCACACACAACGTTTCAGATGTTTGCATTGACTGCAACATCTTCAGCTTATTTCTCCCACCAGAAACCCAAGTCATGCCCCAGCCTGACAGTCCCATCCACCATTGAAACACCCTATTAATAATGAGATTAACACATGGGTAAATAACCTATAATTTAAGATACTTACATGCACTGAGTATTAAACTGGGTGTATGGTGTGAAAAGTGTCTTCTGCTAGCAGTTAACTTGTATGGCAAAGTTCATGTGCCCCATACTTGCATGGATTTGCTTCTGTTATTTTCAACTCATATGCAAATATTCAGTCTTTGTTCCTTCTTTCCTAATAAAGGAAGCCTTATGATTCACCATCATTACATTTAGTAGATCTCTGTGAACAAACTTTAAAATATCAAGATTCCAGGGCACAAAAGCTCTTTTATAGCTTTCATTCACGATTTGTCTTGCCATTTTGAAATGACCCTTGTCTTGAGCACTGCATCTTGTGATGCACAGATTGATTACAGGAAAAGGTTTCTAAACTAACATAACTCATTATTGATAATACAATAGTTGTGTTTTATCTAGGGATCTCTGATCTAGGGAGTTGTCGTTTCTTAAAGCCTTTTCCATAGCAAGGGAAGAACACTGCAGAATATTCTTCAACATTATTGTGCACAAACAGCACTTTATTTTACAATATTTTCCGAACATAAGTCTGTCCCAAGTACCAACTGGTGTATCCAGAAGTGCTCTTAACAAATGGCTCCAAATTCCCCATTGGTACTGTGTTTCAAAGGGGCAGCTATAACTTCCCCAGTCCTCACATGTGTTTCTTATCTGAAATGCATGTATTTATACAGAGCCTGGCATGACTCCAAGGAATCTGTTGCGATTTATCAAGTGAATATCCTGCATTTGGAAACTGTCTGCATACTTACCTACACAATGGGCTCCTCTGCTACATAACCCTCCTTGAGAAAACTCCTTCTTCAGTCCCCTCCAGCCTCTCCTCCTGTTTCCTTGTTTATTCTCCTGCACACTGGCATTTCTGTCTGAGCGCCTCCATATTCCAACACAACTTTTTGGGAACAGTGGGTCACACTGTCTGCTGAGCCATTCACCCTTTGTTGTGTGCATGTGTGGTGCTGGAGAGAGAAACCCTTTATTTCACAAAGAAAAGACAAATAATGTTTTCTAGACTCTTTGTGGCACATGGGTAAGCAAATTGTGGGGTCAGTCAAGTTTCTGTTGAATTTGCAGTGTCTGCCTTGATTGAAGCCACAAAAACCTTGTCTTCCATCACAGCTCTTTTCACAACAGAGCTGTAATCTGTGTATAAATCATACTTTGGTTTACACTACACCAATTACTTAACTGATACTTCAGGAGTAGGTTTTACTAAGGCCACGTAAGGCTCTGACTAAATCAGTCCCATGGCCTTTTCCCCACAAGCTCTCTCTTCCCATGCAAACCCAATCCCAGCATTCCTCTCCTTCCCCAGAAACCTTTAAAAACACACAGCTCAGTCATGTGAAGTAGCTGTTCTGGTTTAATTTATGCTGCAGAAGTGAATGCCATTGTGGCAGGACCCAGGCTGCGTACTGGTGTCACCATCATCCACAGCCATGGTTTCAGCCATTTGGGACATCCCTGTGGTTTTCCCAGACTGGGGCTGGGGGAGGCAAGAAAGTCTTCCTATTCAACACAAGCAGAGACAGCAGCAGGGTCCCCCAAGTCAATGGCAGTGAAGGAGAAACGTATAGGAGAAGCACTTCTTTCAGCTTTCAGGATTTCTCCCTCTTTCAGATTACCTTGCATGTCCCAGCAGCTGAGAAGCAGTACCCAAGTAACCACTACAGAGTAGACATGCTGGCATATATGCTGGCACCCATCAAAGCAGCCATATCAGCTGAGCCTGGGCAAAGGAAGGTCTGTGGTTGCAACCTGAGACATGCAGAGGAGAGGGGAGGGATTTGTAGGAAAGGCTTTCAGTGAAGAAATTAATCTTGTGGTTCTTAAAAATAAAATCTTAGCCTTTCAGCTATTCTTATGGTCATCACCAGCAGGTTCAGTTTGACTTCTGTTTGGGAGGCAACAGCAATTAGGCTTGTAATTAGTAACAATAAACGGAGATGTTTACAGCTGGGCAAGCTCACTGCCTCACTCTGCTCCTGTATTCAGGTGGGTGCATCTGCATCTGTAGCAATGTCAATCTCTGTTAGATGTATCCCAGAGTTACCAGTGCAAACCTATCAACAAGGCACATATGTTCCTGATTATACTGAGCTCATGTTTTCCAGCTTCTCTTCACAGCTACAAGAGGCTATTTTCTTGAAACAGAAGCTCAGAGATGAACCTGGAGGTAACAGCTTCATCGAAGCTGGGCTGCATGTATAAGCCTAAAGCATTTGTCCATATGGATATATTGGACAGACATTGGTGCTGCTCTCAGCCAGCCTAAGTCATATGAATCCCAGTTCCTGCCTATATTTCACTCTGAGAGCAGCACCAAGATCTTCTGTGTTGTACTTTGTATTTCTTGACCATGGCACTGAGATGTTTATCACCTTCTTTCATGGAACTGCTCCATGGGCTTGCAGCTCCTTCTGAGCTTTTCTTTGCTCTTGAGACAGCTGTTGGGAGTGACTGTGTTGATGGCTGGTGGAAATGGGTCTGGCAAGGGTCTGAAAGTCAGTTTGAACTATCAGGATAAGTGTAGCCACAGTGGTTCCTTGAAGCATCCAGACTGCTCCAGGGAGAGAGATGTTTTTTCCACCAACCACTCTTCACGACTATTCAAACTTCTCAAGACTAGTTCATCAAACCCTTTTGACACTGATTTTCTCCCATTACTGTGTGTGAAAGCTGCAGTGAAGATGCCTTTGCTTCATCACAGAAACATGCAGGGGAAAAAGTGATTCTTGTTAACAATTAATCTTCCCCTTAGGAGTGTGGATAAAACACTGTTGTAGCATAAAAAGAACACAAAGTCAAAGGACCAACAATAAATCAGATGTGAACTTGTAGACATCCCACCTTTCACACAAATTTTGCTCTCAATTCCTTCCTGTAGTATTTCAGGCACTGCAGTGATGTCAGGTTCATCACTGCTCTTTTTTTTTTTTTTTCCCCAGTTTGTTTGCATGAAGGCCTTTGGTATCATAATGTAGGTCTCATTACAGCAGGACATTGAACATACACGTAAGAAACAGGTAGCCAATGGCTTGGACTCCACAATACAGGAAAACACTCAGACGTAAAGCCCAAGGATGCTTTTTTTTTTCACTTTATGAATGCATTTCTATTGCTTT
Source organism: Todiramphus chloris collaris (assembly GCA_025345505.1). Taxonomy (NCBI): domain Eukaryota; kingdom Metazoa; phylum Chordata; class Aves; order Coraciiformes; family Alcedinidae; genus Todiramphus; species Todiramphus chloris. The sequence goes on along the minus strand of JANVCC010010204.1, from coordinate 1,350,205 downwards.
GTAGAATAATTTTTATATTTCTTTTCAGGACAAGGAGTATGTTAGCCCTAGATATACATTGTGAAGGGAGTACTGAAAAGGACTGTACTAGGACTAGCATGACAGGTGTCTCTCTATCAGCCACTATCCTAGACATTTTCAGAAGTAGAAGTGCTTCAGAGAATGTGCTGAAGCTTGACATCATAGTATTTGGGCAAGACAGTTGGAGTTGCCCTTAGTGGCACAAGGAACAATCTTGGCTTAGGTTGACCTGCAGCTGTGATTGGTCTCTTTGGGACTCCTTGAAGACAAGTTATGGTTTCGCTTGCTGGCAGTTCTACTGACACAGAGGTGAATAGTGCTGAGTGACTGGAGAGCAAAGGATATTGCCTCATAATGTAGAGAAAAAGACTTGGAGACATGCAGACAGTGCTGATAAATATTGTGGCAGCTACAAGTCAAACAAACAACTCACTGACTACCTTTGTTTCTTTGCTTTGAGGATTATTTTAAAAAAGAAATTTCTTCTGTGGGATCTAACCACCAATTCCCATGGCTGGGGAAACTGGAAAGTAAATGATGGGGAGAAGGTTGGCATGAGTCAAATGGCAGTGTCCAAAGAAAGAAACCAAAGAGACAAGGTTAGAAGCTTCCCTCACACTATTCTTCCTCCCATGGCTCATCCTTGTCTCAGAATATCCCAAGTATACAGTGGCAGGACTCTGAGGTGTGCCATGATTGCCAGAAAGCCTCAGCTGTGTTGAAGCGTAGTGGAGTTCTTGAAGCCAGCTTACTGGTCTGTGTTCAGACCGAAACAACTGTTACCACACTTAGTTAAAATAATGTGTTTGTCTGTGGTTATGCAAGTGTCAGGTGGTAACTGAAGCCCAAAGTTGAAAGGCACCTGTCTGACAGTGGTACTACAATCAGTTTTTTGCAATCTTCTACCTCCTACCCATACAATATTACCTGTGTATCTTTGCCAGTATACACATTCAGAAGTGCTCTCCCCAGCAGTGATGTGATCTGCTTTATTTAGGATGTGACACTCAAAGAATCGTGGAACGGTAGGGGTTGGAAGGGACCTCTGGAGATCATCAAGTCTAAACCCCTGCCAGCGCAGGATCAACGTTGATGGCCTTACTTGTGATAAATTAGTCTGGTTTCAACACTACACTGTTGCAACCAGGACTAGTGCTCTTCCTCTCCTGGTGCTGATCTGTGCCTGAGAGCACAGCTGGAGGCGTTGATAACGCCCCCCCTGAGTTTAATGAAGTAGCTAGAAAATGTATCCACCTCCAAATTCTTGTGCTAGTCTGTGCTTATCAAGTGCTACAGGCATTTTGAAAGATTATTGCCAATTTCATACAGCCACTACGTGTTCTGGCCGGATGTGAAGAAATCCTCAAACATTTGTGAACAAATATTTTTCCAATCAAATTCTGTAATGTAATTGATGTTGAAACCTTTTGTGGAACAGTTTTGATATTGCATTGAAGAAGGTGCAAATTAAGTAACCTAGTGTAGGTTAAAACAGATAAAGAACAAAGAAAGCAATTTTTTGTTTCACCATGCTTTTTAGTTAACTCTGTTTCTGCCTTTTTAAACATGTTTTTTAACATCTTCCCACCTTTTTGGTGGGATGACAAAAGAAACAATTCCAGAAAAGCAAAAAGGTAACCACTTTTTTTTTTTTCCTCTCTTTTTCTTCACATTTTAAAACTTAAAGTGAAAACTCGTATTTGATGTAAAACAAGTGTCAGTTTTATTCTAATATTTTATTAAAAGAAGCCAAGCACTTAAGTGGGCAAAGAGGAGAGGAAGCATGGAGGGAAATCTGATCAATGAGACTCATGACTGTCAAACATCCTGAACAAGCATGAGCTGTGTACCTGCCTGCCTAGGCAGGAATGTTGATAGTATTTTAAACCATGAACCTGAGGATGATTGGCTCTGATGCTCTCCGTGTTAGTATTTAGGAAAGGCAAACACCTGTCCTCTGCCCCAGTGTATGTGCTGGATGAATCTTAAAGATATCCAGCAGAAGAGCTAAGCCAGGTAATGAGGAGGTGCCAATGTAAACATTAGCAATCAGAAATATTTAGGGAAGCTTGTTAGAACAATAAAGGGATTCCAATTCTATCTCAGCGGAGAGTGGGGTCCATGTCTTCAGTCACCATGGGGGAGTAAAGTTTTCCCTCAGGCAGCCTTAAGGTATCTCAACCCTAATGCCTATGTCCAATTTTCTGAACACAACTTTGAAGGAAAGAAGAACAGCAGCTGCCTCTCCCCTCTGACTTTTTGAGCATCCTCCTTCAATTGCTCAGAACATATTAGTTTGTTTTCCTCACCTCATTTTCGAAATTCAGACAAAGGAAATTATTGTCTCTCAGCCTGTGCAAGACAACAGACAAGGGCTGCGGAGGGAAGATGCAGCTCTAGGTAGCTCTCCTCTGATCTGCAACAGGCCCCATGGTCATTCCTGTCATTGAGCCCTGGGAAGCACAGGACTGATGCAGTACTTTTGCTGTGAGAAACCTCCAGGGCATTGCTGTTCTTCTTTGCCCTGCAGACACATGAGTAGCAAGAACATTACTCCACTGCTTGCATAACTCCACATTCAGGAAATCTGAAGATTATAACTGCCAGGTTTTTTTTCTGAATAACTTAGTTTATAAAACTGTCATTGCAGGAGACCAGTTGAAATAAAACATCCTCTTTCTCAGGCTTGGGTGTGTGAGTGTGCAGAGCTTGCCCAGCTCACCTTGGCTCCAGCTGTCAGTACTCCTGGGCTCCCCAGAGGAAGTTCTCACACCTAACAGAAAGCTGCAAAACCAGCAACATTTGCTTCCTAAGCTGTGGAAAAGGATCTCCACCGCCAAGGAGGAACTGTGAAATGGAGAAGAGCACAAGTGTAACAACTCAAAAGCTCCCTGTTCAGATTTGTTACGGTTTGTCCATGTCTGCTGCTTAGCCCAGACGTTTTCGCATACTGGCTCACACTGCACCAGGGAAAGTGGAGACGAGTTTTCCACCGTTGCTATCAGGGCTAAGCCGCAGAAATGTAAGAGCAGTACTGTGAGACAGCTTCCAGCTGGTAGCAGGGCTTTCAGCATGGCGTCATCTAACCCTTCTGGGAGCAAGTGTTGGGGAAGCAATCTGGAGAAATGCACTGTCTCAACCCACCAAACAATAACGAGTGGTCCTACTCAGATAAGGTGCATCCTGAGAAATATACTCCAGCTGACGTTTAGGGATCAGACTAAACCTAAAAATTATTTTCCATCCCTAGTGGTTATAATTTTATGAGGGTCATTCTTTCACTGCAAGACTGCTGGAGAAATGTGAACTCAGCGCTGCTTTTACCAGGTTTTTAAAAAAGCCTCATTGATTTGCTAAAATGAAAAAGCATCTGTGATTCAGCCCTACATATCCAATGAATGAGGTTAAATTATTCCAGTCTAATCCCACCTTGAAAATAAATGTTCTCCTCCTCATTTAATTTCTGTTGCATATGGTTCCTTTCTCCTAATCATTATCTGGGCAGAAAAAAAAAAAACCAATGCTGTGATTGACAGCACAGAGAACAACAGATGGTGCTGTTTCTGTTCAAGTGAGACCTAGAGAAATAGGCCTATTAACTGTCTCTTCAAAGTCACTTATTTTTTTTGTGATAAGCTCTGTCAATACCTTCTATGTCAAGCACTCAGGCACACACCAACTTTAAATTAAATGAAACCAACAAAACATTTCTAGGCTGGTGTTCTTTACCAATATTTCTCACCATTTTTAAGTAGATCTTTCACATATAAAGATCATTAAGGGTGCTGAAGTACAGAGCAATACATTCATGGTGCAAAATTCCTAGTGATTGTTAGGACTGATGGTACTACTCACTGTGTAACTACCGTGAAAGAAACCTACCAAGGCTAAAAAGCATAGCAAGGTTCACAAGAGCAAAGTAAGTTAGTTGTTTGAGTGCGTATCCAGAGTAACTATAGATATTACTTTGAAATGGACTGGCATAAGTGGGAATACTGCGTCTGTGTAATTTAGATAAGAAGTGCTCATGAAGTTCCTACTTTGCATCTCCCAGAGAATGAATACACCCCATTTTTTTCTGCACCATCAAAACACAACAAAGTTCGCAAGCAAAGCTCCAGCGATCCTGATGTGCAGGTGATGTGCACCACTTCTTGGTGCTAATTTTATTGATTAGTGATTAAAATGAATTGTTTCCCTGCTCACCCAAGTGGGTGAGGCGGTTGGAGATACTCTGGTGTATGATGTTATTTCCTGGGGAAGGGGTAGAGATGTCAGAGGAGAAAAATAGTTTTTCTTTTCCTGGAGAAAAATGCCTTCTTTGGCCACAGGAGCTAAAGGTGGTGAAAGGCAAGCACCCAGTTCAGGGAGTTCTGTCACAACAACCACCAACTTCATTATGCTGCAGGTATCATTACACTAAGGTCTTGTGCATTCATGGGGCTCTTGCATATCCCAAAAGCCATTTACATAACTCTGGTCACAGGAGAGGGTTCTGCTCTCTGTGTGTGCATGAGGGAGGCTGCTTGAGTAGTCTTACTGAGCTTTGCCTGTTTTTCATCACAAAGCTATAAAGTCATTAATAAAATTTTGACACAAACTTGGTGTTACATCTGTGAACTTGCATTAAACCATGAGCATTTGGCTTGTAACATTAGAAAAAGACAAGTAAGTTTTGCAACGATTTTTCCAGCCATATTTCACATCAGGACTCAGACCAATGTGTAAACTAGACATGGTCTGTAAATGTTCAAAGATTGGCTGTAACTTGTATCACAGAGCAACAGAGATAGTCATATAAAACCTATGTCCTTCCCAGGAGATTATGTTCTTAACTTTAATATCTGAAGAAGAGATAAAATTCAACTCTGTGAGAGCCACATCATGAACCATGAGCAAGACACTTTACCTACAGCTTTCTGTATGGATCTCTGAAGTAAGACATTAAAGTTGTGGATGGATGGGTGGATGGACGGATTGATGGGTGAACAAGATGAATCCAAGAACTACTCTTGCAACATTTACAGTGTACTGATTAAGGAGATCCAATGGATGAGATATGAATTAGAGGCTTCATATAAGGTTTCTGAGTCTGTTTCTTCCCTTCAGGACTGGAACAAGGGTTATTCAGTAGGTAAATGTGTTGCTTTTCTGTTCCTATTCCCTTGAACATATGCAGTTTGACATTTGGAAGGCACTGCAGTGTATCAGGTGGTTCATATAGAAGCAACATTCTGTTCCCACGCTATCAAAATGGTGTTTCTCCCTAACTTCAACACATTTGATCCCTCCCTCACTATTACAATTAACCCCACTGCCATGAATAGGTGTACAGTGTTTTATCTTTTTCTCCAGTCAGCTTCTTTCAAGTTAGCAAGGAAGAATACTCAGGAAGGTACTGGAAGAAAAAGGGGTCACACATACCCACCCCTGTGACACGACGTGGAGTCAGCAGAGGGAAAGCAGCTGCCCCGCAGCTGCCTGCAGCGCTGGCAAGAAGCATGCTCCAGCTGGCACAAGCAGCTGACTGCTCCCTGGTGACATGCTCACGCAGATCCCATTGCCGTGTCTGACGCCAGCTTCAGTTCCAGTGTTTCCTCAATTAAGAAGGATATGTGGCACCAGACAGGATCTGTCTCCTTTGTAAGCAAGCTGCATGCACACTGTGCACCGCAGCCCAGCTTGTCTCCTCTCTTTATTGATGGAGTTTACACCAAATAGGAAAACTTCAGATAGCCTAGTCTGTCCTTAGCCAAAATGCTCTTCTCCCCTTTTTAACTGGCCTTTGCCTCCCTCCGCTGTCCCCAGCGTGTCACTCCGCTGCAGGTGTCCACACTAGTCAGTGCAGTGGAGTACCCATCCTGTAGCAGCTCACTGCAGGTGTAGCATTCTACAGGCTTTGGTAGTAAAATAAGGTCAGACCACTAGACATTCTGGTCCTTTGGGGACACAAAGCAAATGCTTCCCCTTTGTAGTGCCCATCCTAGCAGGACCCCATGTCACACTGCAAGTTTCTGCAGGGCATGAACTTCTGTTTGGATGCAGAAATTAATCTACAGCAAGACCCCAGGTCAAGCCAGGCAGAACAGCATGTCAGAAATGGCATTCAGACATGTGATGAGCCATCTCTGGATGATATTGCATACACTGAGGACTTGTTTGAGACTTGTTGCTAGGAAGGAGGCAGATAAGGTCCCTTTCCCCTATGGCTGCTGAAGGGGGCTGGGACAGCTGTGCAATCCCTGATTGACAGTAGCTGTGAGTTTGTTTTTAGCCAGACCTGAAACCTCAGCAGGTCTTCGCAGACACTCCTAGATCCAGCCACATAAGCTCCTGTGTTTCTGAGTTGCACAAGTTCCTACTGGTTTGGGGGGACACCTTCAGCCTCTGTGCTGCTCATCTTTGTTCTGCTTGTGCAGCCTTCTGGCATACTTGTAGGGGTGGGGATTGAATTTTCCTGTTTTTCAGGAAAACACATGCTTGCCTGTTGCCTAGGACACAGATAATATGTGCAATGTGGTATGTTTCAGGAAGCAGGGGGAAAAGGAGTGAGGACCAAGAGAAAATCCCATCATCTGGAGCACATGGCAATGATATCACTCTGAAGACTTTCAACAGTTACTTGGAAGGAATTACTTTTATTTTTTTTCAGAGCACCCTGAGAAGCAGTTTTTCTCTGAAAAAGAAAAAAAAAAAAAAAAAAAAAAAGCAATTACTTAAACATCTGTGACTGGTCTTCTGCACTGGTTTTATAAGCAGACAGGTTAAACTACATCTTCAAGAGGAGATGAAAGCTGCTGCCCTGGGAAGAGGGGGTAAAATGTCCCACTCCCCCAGACACTCCTCAGCCAGTGTGGAAGGAGGAGGCTGACCTTGGCCAGCCCCACCCTGGTTCCCTGCTGCCTTGGTAGTGATGTGGTCTGACAGCTACCCCCTGGACTCTGCTGGCTTTGCTGCTGCATCTCACCAAAGGCTGTTGTGTGGTGCAGAATTTCTCTTCGCACCCTGGCAGCTGCCTGCTTTACCTGTACCTACAGCTGGCCATAGAGTACAGCAATATAAACAAGATGATCACAGTGATACCATTGCTTTTCCTACATACGATTCTTATAACTCAGCCTAAAGGTGGAGGTGTAGTCTGGGCTCACTGCCCTGTGCGTTGGGAGTATCTCTGCTCAGAGATTTGCTAACAATCCTGTGGCTGAGCGTTTCATAATAATACTCGGGTTTCTTTTCCACCAGAAACTGAATTTGATATTACTGACAAAATTAATAGAAATTACAGGTGCAGGGTGAAACTTTTTGAGCAAAGATTTTCCCATTGCAGAAGATCTCTTGGCCATAATTTGGTGTCTCATCTGTTTTCTTATGAACTAATGAGCAACATTAGAATCATATCAGTAAATTTGTCTGTTTTAGCACCTTCTGTTTCCTGAGGTTTCAAAGACTTTTCTAAAGATGTGTTAGAGAAATAAGGGTACTCTTTATTTCTCTCCAAAGCCTGTGTTGGCTAAATGAATCTGAGCTCTTTATGAAAAAATTACACCTCCTATGAACCCATCCAGATTTCTACACTTATTAGCTTTAAATTGCCAAAGATGGCAAGATGACTCACTTCTCTAAAACAAACAAACAAACAAAATCCCTAAACAAAGAAAGACATTTTTTCCTCCAAAATAGAAACAGTAATGGGTCAACAAGAAACCCAATTCATTTATACACCTTAGAGGTAATTGATTTAGGAAAAAAGCCTTATCTCTGTCAGTTTTTCCTCAGTAAGCCTTGTAGAAAGAAGTATTTCCTTTCCATAAAGCATGTTAGAAATGAGAAGGAACATATCTTTCCATAAGGTATTTATAACAAAGTAAATAGACATAGCAGTGCTGCCTCTGGCCATAACACAGCAATTACAGGCTGATAGGGAAGGTAATTTTGAAAATGAACATTCAGGCATGAGCTGATATCAAGGATACTTGTCCATCCACTTTTGAAATCAGTCTAGTATTTCTTACTTATTCTTTGGAGTCAGTCTCCCAAAATAAAACTTCAGGATGTGTACCTAAGCCTGCAGCTTTGGTAGGGTCTGTGTCACCTGAAACAGGTGATGGGGCAGCTCTGACAGCCTCTCACTGCTCCATTGCCTTTTTGTAGAAGATGAATTGCTTCTGCAAGGTCCTCTGCCACTCATGTGACTTTTAGTTTTTGACTGTCCTCTTTGTTGGCAAAACTCCCGCAAGATCCATACTTGGGAATAACAAAGCAAGGGATCCTTTTTTCCCTAGTGGCAGTGTACAGAGCAATTAGTGGAGTAACTGGCACTGTGTGGTTCATGTGTCTGCAGACTTAAGAAACAACTAACCATTATTAAAAGCAATGGGCCAGACATGGAAAGAGGGATGGAAATAGAGTGTAATAAATTGTCCATTTCAAGGCAGTTCACAGCTTTCCCCACCTATGAAAGCTCAGGGAGAGGCAGAACTTCTCTGTGAAGGAATTATCCATGGTTCTACAGCCCTACAGCTATCTCAGATGGTAACACCACTGTCTGCAGATGGGCCACCACCAAAAAGGCTACATTTTGGGTTATCCCACAACAATAGCCTTACCAATAAAGTGACAAGACATGACTTCACTGTTGATAGCAGAAGGAATTTGGGGAAGCACTTCAGCACTTGTAGGCCTAAAGGGCAAAAACTTTATGTGGCATTGCTTTCCCACTTATTTCTTATACTGTCTGATAAACTTCAGTCTGTATTTGATTTGCACCATGACAGAACACTTTATTCATCTTGTCAGCATGTGCGGTTGTGTGCTCATGGAAATCAACTCACATGATGCATCTTCCCTTCAGGGCAGCACACCATGGGCTGGAGACACTGCCTTACTATGCCTGGTAAGCTCATGCTAGAAGAAGGGACTTCTCCAGATTTGAAGGGTGTTCTTCGTATCTCCTGACTAACGTTGAAATGATATCATAGCCCTCAGAGGCACCCTAGGCTCTGTACAGCACCTATTCTTACCACCACTGTCTCCTGAAATCTGGAGAGGGACTTTTTACAAGGGCATGTAGTGATAAGTCAAGGGGTAATGGCTTTAAACTGAAAGAAGGTAGATTTAGATTAGATGTAAGGAAGAAATTCTTCACTGTGAGGGTGGTGAGACACTGGAACAGCTTGCCCAGAGAAGTAGTGAGTGTCCCAACCTGGAAGTGTTCAAGGCCAGGTTGGATGGGGCTTTGAGTAACCTGGACTAGTGAAAGGTGTCCCTGCCCATGGCACTGCTAGAGAACTGAAGTGTCCAGCCAAAACTAATAGGTCTAGCTTGCTTTTATTTCTACTTCATTCGCTTTGAATCAGCCCTAGAGCTATCATAAGGGGATGAACATTTCATAGAATCATAGAATGGTAGAGGTTGGAAGGGATCTCTGAAGATCATCGAGTCCAACTCCCCTGCCAGAGCAGGATCACCCAGGGCAGACCACAGAGGACCAGGTCCAGGTAGGTTTTGAAAGTCCCCACAGCCTTTCTGGGCAGCCTATTCCAGGGCTCTGTCACCCTCACAGTAAAGAAGTTTTTCCTCATGTTGAGCTGGAACTTCTTGTGTTCCAGTTTGTGACCATTGCCCCTCATCCTACCACAGGGCACTACTGAAAAAAGACTGGCATTTTCTACTTGACACCCACCCGATGTTACCAAATGTTCTACTTGGTAATAAAGTGGTGGCCAAAAAATGGACAAACACCTGGAAGTCTTGCAAGAGTTATTGTCTCAACCCGGGGGGAGTCACTGCTGACAGTCTCAAGATTGAAGGCCTGGATGTGGTTGGTAACAGGTCTATGAATGGTCTGTAAGTGTGTGGGGCATTGTAGCAACATCTATCCTTTCCTATGGATGAATATGGAATTCCTCAAGTGTACAAAGCCATAATCTTTTGTGAATGCCATAAAAACTCCATCATGATGATATAATTTCCTTTTTAGACTATGTATTTTTTTCTTGTCCCTGTGAAAGTGAGTATTTAGAAACCAAATTAGGAAGACACGCACAGCTTTTCCTTGAAGGAAGCTCATTCTTTTCTGTTACAAAAGGTGCTAGTTGGCTGGTCTTTTACCCAGCAAGGGCTGTCAGCCCTGTAAGAGAGGTTACTCATCTCCAGTCCATGTGGCTCTTTCACAGTTATTATTATAGCATATACTTTTAAAAATACTTTTAGCTCAAACAGGCAGGCAGTGAATGAAAGTGAATGTGCCAGATGTCCTTCTCAATTCTGTCCAATCTATCCATTTTATGCCTCTTCTGGGGTAAACAGATGCCTGTGGATGGGTTATTTATCAGAAAACTTTTATGAGGAGAACTGAAGCAAAAAGCTAGACCTGTGGCACATTGCAGTTGCTGGTTTTCTGTGCTAGTTTGGCCTGGGTTGTTCTGATAAACTCAATCTTTTTCCTCCTTTCTAGGGCTAGATTCTTAGCTCCTTACAAGCTGGCTCATTCAGGGTCTGTATTGTTGGTAGGAAATGCAGGTAATCTAATAAAATCAGATAGCAATGGACAGACCTCCTCTTAGCACAGCATGATTTATTTTTCTGTTTTGTGACCTTTGGATCCCCAGCATGGTGACAGGTTTTCTCATTTTGGATGGAGTGTGGACACAGTGTGCTCACAAACAAGCATTTGGGCCTTTCTCAAATGATCTCTGAAGAGCTCACCAGAAGGTTGTAATCCAAAACTATAGCACGGCCATTTCCCTAACAGCCCCACTCTTATCCATGGTGTCTCAACACACACAAAACCCAAAGATTTTAATAATGTGATATGAACAGTCAAGAACTATCTCAGTAACCAGATGTTACCAGGTTAACAGAATATGGATCAGCCACAGTCCATTTTCATCTGGTGCCAAAGTAGAGTAGGGAGAACTACTGGAAGAACTTGACCATTTATATAGACCCTTGGTTTTCACTTGATGGTACACTTTCCTGAAGGCATAATGTCTTTGATACATCCTAGGAATCTGAGAAACTTTGTCAGTCTGGGCCCTTAACAATGTATGTGACATCAGATCACATAAATTCTGGAATTCTGCATTCTGCTTACAGTCCCTAGACAAATGTTTTGCACTTTATTCTTGACCTCTTCTGGTTACAGGAGCATACTAAGAGTGTTTTATCTTCATGTTTTTCATTGTGCAAGGGAGAAGAACAGTCTTGGGTATCGGTGGGCCTGAAACTGTGTCTTGGCTTCCCACTCAAAACCAGCACACTTAATCTGAACTACCCACACCTCCTGCACATCCAAAGCTTGAGCTGGGGATTCAGTCAGAACAGAATTTCTCACAAGATGTTCTTTATTGCTTGTTGGGTGGTTAAAATAATGAGCAGTTGCTTCTGTGGTATTTTAGCCATTACACTTTTGGTCCCAGCCAGAACAGAGTAATTGCAGAGAAGAGCATATTTCAAGTAATAAATTTAAACATTTTGAAACTTGAGGAAAAAAAGGTGAATTAAGATGAAGCCAAAGATTCAGGTTAGGTCTTGTTTAAGCCAAACCAGGATATCCAGCCCTGACAAAAATGTTGACTGCAGCTATTTTTACAGCACCATGGCTGTTCTCTCCCCACCCTGCTTTCTTGGAAGTCACTGTGCTCTGGCCCTTCAATTAGAGATGTGTAATTGATTCACTGCAGACTGGAAAAAGCTTATCACACTGCATTATTTGTTCCACCACCAAAGCCCTATCACCACTGTGAAATCTATTTCTGCAAGTTTGAAAGAGACTTGGATAAATCACCTCGCAATCCCGTCTGGGACTGTGGATAGTCTGATCCAGGCAGCTTGTCACGGAGCCTTGAAAATGGCATTGATGGAGTGAAGGGGTCTGTGTCTCTGGTGTCTATTCTGGAGCATGGGTTTGTGCAGATGAGCTGGCAAAAGCTATGCTGTGTTTTGGAGGCTAACTCAGAAGGCAGCTCTGCTGGTAACTGGTAGCTCAGGCCTGAATTTCTGCCCATTGCTGATCCTTTTGCTTAGGGGATCCCTTAGTTTAGGTGTATGGAGGTTGGGAAAGACTATTTTAGACTGTAAAAGGTGTAGGGATGAGGTAGCAGTTGCAGTTCAGGGCTGCTGGAGCACATCACCCTAGGGTACCCCCTTGGGCAAACCATGGGGAGCCTAAAGAATGATGGAGGGCAGCAGACAGCCAGGACCTCAAGCCCAGCACACCTATTATATTGGAAAGGAAATGCCAGTGTCAAGCAAAGCAAGAGGATTTTCTGATTGATGGAAATGTCAAAGATAGGGAGGATCTAGACACTGCAGGAGACTCATCTGCTCTGGGTGAGGGCAGAAGACATGTAATGGAGACGGATCTGCCCCAATCTCCTCCTCCAACAGCTCACAATAGCTTCCTACAGCCAGTGAGGAAAACATGTACAAAACACATCTCACTGCCACGTACCTCTGGGAACTGGTGTAACAGCAAACTAAGCACAGATCGGGTGTCACAGAACAAACTGTCCAAATCACTCACTACACTGTAACTATCTGCAGAGCTCAGTAGCAGTGGATTACAGGAGAAGTGTTTAACCATGGAGAGGATGGTGCGCAGACTGTGACTGTAAGCCCTCTTAGGGTGCACAACACTTGGAAAACCTCAGGAATCTGCCTTCCCCTCAGTGGCCCATCTCCAGAGGTTCCCTTGGGGAGGAGGTTTATGGGTTTTGCCTGGCTCCCTGTTACTCCTGACCAAAACTCCTACAGAAACAAGCAACAGATCACAGAAGCTTTAAAAGAAAACACCTCAGTTTTCTCTTTGAGTTCACAGCGGTCAGCACAGAAGTGAGAAAATGCTTCAAAGCCATGACGAGGTCTGAGGGATCTGTCAATGGCTGTTGCAGAAGCAAGCCCAAGGGCAGCACAGTCCTGGGCATTTTACACTGGCACTAGAGAGAGGAGGCTTCATCCTTGCATTGCTGCAGAAGTGGTGGAAGTGCCAGCCAAATAAAAGGAGTGGGCAGTCCAACAAGAGCAGGGCTGTGAATATACCTGGGAAGTAATGAGTCCAGAGAGTTATAGTGGTCCATGGATTTGGTGGTGGTCAGTGTGTCATGGTGGCACAGTGCTGCGTAGCCTTCATCCCTTCAGCTGTGGCCTGGCTCTCTCAGTGTGGCTCGGTAGAGATGGCTTGTGAAATAGCGGCTGCAGATTATCTCTGTGTGTGTTATGGAGGAGTTATCATTGCAAAGACAATTACTTCTAAGTGAAGGAACTGTAATTATTGAATTACGGATACAAGCCTGCCTGGGCTACAGCAGGCTTTTTTTTTTTTTTTTAGTGTCACGGTTTAGGGTCAGGGCAGCCCCTTAGACCTATAACAGACACTCTCTGCTAACCCCCCTCCCTCCCCAGAGGGGGAAGAGAAAGGGAATAAGGAAGACTTAGCGATTAGAAAAGGAAACTAGAACAGCTTTAATGAAAATTAAATTAATAATTATAAAAATGGAATATATACAAATGTATACAAAACCAGTATGGAACCCAGCCCCCTGCTGGTCATTCCATCACTGTCACCACTGATGCTGTGGAGCAGGCACTGGGGGAGTCCCAGACTGGCCCCCGCAGCAGATGGGAGCTGTGTTCAGGAGCTGGATTCTGGTACCGGGTTCAGGAACATGCAGATCGGATTGAAGGCAGAATGGACAGAGGCCTCCTTGGGTGCTCTGAGGAAGGAACTGAAAGAGGACCCGAGGCAAGCCAAGCAAAAGCTGGCAAAGCAGTCCAAGAGGGGAGAAGAGCCCAGAGACCCTTCGGATCCCACGGCTCTAAACCAAATATGGGGTATATGGGCTGGAATCCCTCCTTGGTCAGTTTAGGGTCACCCATGCTGTCCACTCCTCCCTGCAGGTGCAGCCTTTCACCCTCTGCACCCCTCAGTGTGGTACACAAGATCCAGCAGTGGCCTTGGTCTGCACACCAACCCTTGGTAGTAACTCTACCCATGGGGTGTTCTCACTGCTAGAAGCAGACACTGTCTGTGAGAACAGGCTGCTGACTTCAGAAAGTGCAGTTAATTAGAAGAACCAAGCTGAAAAGTAAAATTACTGAACAGAATTAGTTCTGTTTTCACCCAAACCAGGACATTTAGTGATTTCATTTTGTTGCATCTTGAAAGAGTGGCCTGCAGTTTTACATCATAACCTCACTAATAACTCACTTTCCCAATGTCAGTACGAGTAACAAAGAACAGATTTTTTTTTTTTGCTTGCAGAGAAGGTGGGAAGCAGCTTTCACCCAGCATATATTGCATTTTAGCTGATATCTCATTGTCTGACTTAATAAGATCCATGTGCTTCACTTCATCTGAAATTGTTGATTAGGAGATAGAGGTATATCCTGATGCTAGAGACCAACATGGGAAAAGTAATTACAGCTGTGCTTGAGCTCAGCTGGGAAAGGCTGGAAGGGTGATGCTGTGTGTGTAAACACACAGTAAAGAGGTGGGAAGTAGTCAAATTTTATTCTGTCTGTTAGCCCTCCTGGAATGCGCACTGTCCCTGCAACTAGAAGCATAGCCAAACTTTTTAGTTCAGTCCTTTTCTCATCTCCAGGTCAGTAGGATCTGATCTTTCATCGTGAAGCATTTTCAGTGTTTTATGCCAGTACAAAGTTAATTCAAAATTCTGATGTTTTGATGTCCTATTATTTTAGATTGAGTTCACACATTTGGATAAGCATATTTGTCCATTGGAGATCAAGAAAGGAGAATGAGAACCAGTTCCTCCACTGCTTTTTACTTCTGAGTCCAAAATTTCTGCCTGTAGACGATGAATTTGTGGGCCAGCTATTCCTTTCTGAAGGCACAGAGGAGAATCATGGGCAGCAAAGATTTCTGCAGGTTGAACTCTGCTCAAAAGATTGAAAATAAAAGAGCAAAATCTAAACTCTATTATTAATTTGGACCAAAAAGTCACCGAATCACAGAATCATTTAGGTTGGAAATCACCCTTGGGATCATCGTGTCCAAGCATTAGCCCTACTCTACAAGTTCACCCCTAGACCACATCCTCCAACACCACATCCAAGCGATGTTTAAACACGTCCAGGGATGGTGACTCAACCACCTCCCTGGGCAGCCCATTCCAATATTTCACCAGTCTTTCCATGAAGAATTTTTCCCTAATGTCCAGTCTAAACCTACCTTGTTTCAGTTTGAGGCCGTTCCCTCTGGTTCTGTCACTAATTACCTGAGAGAAGAGCCCAGCACCAGCCTCTCTCCAATGTCCTTTCAGGGAGCTGTAGAGAGTGATGAGGTCTCCCCTCAGCCTCCTCTTCCTCAAACTAAACAGGCCCAGCTCCTTCAAACGATCCTCATACGGTCTATTCTCCAGCCCCCTGACCAGCTTCGTTGCCTCCTCTGCCCCCGCTCCAGCCCCTCGGTATCTCTCTTGTACTGAGGTGCCCCAAACTGGACACAGTACTCGAGGTGAGGCCTCACCAGTGCTGAGCACAGGGGGACAATCCCCTCCCTGCTCCTGCTGCTCACACTGTTTCTGATCCAGGCCAGGATGCCGTTGGCCTTCTTTGCCACCTGGGCACACTGCTGGCTCGTGTTCATTCGCCTGTCTGTTATAACCCCCAGGTCCCTCTCCGCCAGACAGCTCTCCAACCACACTGCCCCAAGCCTGGAGCTGTGCATGGGGTTGCTGCGGCCCAAGGGCAGGACCTGGCACTTGGCCTCATTGAAACTCACACCATTAGCAGTGCCCCAGCGATCCAGTCTGAGTCTCTCTGGAGAACCTCCCTATCCTCACGCAGATCGACACACCTGCCTAACTTAGTGTCATCTGCAAATTTCCTGATGGTAAACTCTATGTCCTCATCAAGATCATCAATAAAGATGTCAAATAGAAACGGCCCCAGCACTGAGCCCTGAGGAACACCACTTGTGACCTCCCACCAGCTGGATTTCGTACCATTGGACACTGCTCTCTGGGCCCATCCATCCAGCCAGTGCTTCATCCAGCAGATTGTATTCTCATCCAGGTCATGAGCAGCCAGTTTTCCCATTAGAAATCTATGGGGAACAGTGTCAAATGCCATCCAGAAAGAAGACCAGGTAGACCACATCCACAGCCTTTCCCTTGTCCAATAGTTGGGTCATCTTGTCATAGAAGGAGATCAGGTTCATCAGGCAAAGATCTGCCTTTCCTAAACCCATGCTGACTTGACCTGATCCACTGGTTGCCCTCTATATGGCTTGTAAGAGCACTCAAGATGATCTGCTCCATAACCTTCCCTGGTACCGAGGTCAGACTGACACGTCTATATTACTTGGATCCTCACAATGGGCGTCACATTTGCTAACCTCCAGTCCATTGGGACCTCCCCAGCTAGACAGGGCTTCAGATAAATAATGGAAAGTGGCTTGGCAAGCACATCCGCCAGCTCTTTCAGCACCCCTGGGTGTAACCCATTCAGTCCCATAGATTTGTGTGCATCCAAGCAGCGTAGAAGGTCCCTGACCACCTCCTCTTTAATGGTGATGACCTCATTCTGCTTTCCCTCCCTGTCTCCCAGCTTATGAGGCTGGATGTCCAGGGGATAGCTCGTTCCACTACTGAAGACTGAGGCAAAGTAGGCATTAAGCACCTCAACCTCCTTTGTTGTTAATGTATTTATAGAAACATTTTTTATTATCCTTCACAGCCGTAGCTGGGTTGAGCAATAGCTGTGCTTTGGCCCTCTGAATCTTCTCCCTGCATTGCCTCAATACATCTTTAGAGTCTACATAAGAGACCTGTCCTCTCTTCCAAAGGTCATAGACTCTCCTTTTGATTTTGAGGTCTAACCAAAGGTCCCTATTTAGCCAGGTTGGTCTCTTTCCCCTCCTGCTTGTTTTTTGGCAGGTAGGGACAGCCTGCTCCTGAGCCTTTAAGACTGCTCTCTTGAGCCTTGCTGGACTCCTATATCCTTCAGTACAGCTGAAGTACAGTCATCAGTCTCCTGAACAAGTCAAAGTTTGCCCTCCGGAAGTCCAAGGTGGCAGTTTTACTAAACCCTCTCCTTGTATCCCAAAGGATGTGAAGAATGTGCATAGCATTCAACCACCAGGGCAGTGATGGCTAAGAACCAGGTGGACTCTATTAGAAAGCAAGTAAGGGAACCTTTCTTTGTTCTAACGGCTGCCAAGAAGCATGCTTGTTTCAGCTTTTGCATGAAATGATAGATGCGCGCTTTGAAGCCTAAATGTCTTTGGTTTTATTCCTCCACCCTGTGGGACATGGGTGCTGTGGATGTTCATTACTCACTTTGGAAACATTCGTCACAGGAAGGTCCTGGAACAGACTTTGGAAAGACATGAAAGTCCTAATGGCAGCTGAAAACATCAGTGCTGTACTAGCATTTGCTGAATTAAATTATTAAGTGCCAGGATAAATTAATGTTTGTCTCTAAGTCATTCTCAATTTTGTGGAGCCAGGGCTTTCAGACTCCTCTCCTACCAAGAAAATCCTCCCTACTTGAAAAAGAAACCCCATTTTCATGGAAGCAGCTTCCAAAATCTGGAACCATGTTTGCAGAAGTCTTGCTTCACTCTCCAGTAAATTCCTTTCCATCTCTCCTTGCCCAGTGAAATAACTGGCATATTTGCATTAAAAAATAAAAATTTAAAAATCATGATTTTCAGTAGTAATAAAGCATAGGCTAATGAGCCTGTTCTGCAAGGCTATACACTGAAGCAAGGCTCAAGAGCTCATCTATGAAGTGTTATTCAATGATCCTGAACATTTGCCTTGAAAATCGAAGATTTCACTGAAATTGAATTAATATTTCTGCCATTTGAGCTTCAAAATAAGGCAGACAAATCCAATAAAAGTGTGACGTAAGGAGTCACATCTCTCTCTGGCAAGCCTGTGGGCTGAGATAACCAGGAGTTGTCCCTGTTCCTGGGGCTGTCACTGAGGCAACTGGGGTGCTACAGGTGCTACAGGCCATGTGTATCCTCTGAAAAAACACTGAGCCCAGAGCAGTTGATGTCTCTGCTCCTACATCACACAGCTGGTGGAGAAGGAGAAAAAGGGAAGACCTACTTTTGGCTGCCTTTTGGCCCCGAGCACTGCCCCTGTGCTGGCTCTGCCTGGTCCCATATATCCATGGGGGCTGGCACTGCCTGTCTAGGGAACTGGAACTGTCACAGCCCTGTGTGGGCTGTTAAATATGCAATCACCAAGGCAAGTAGTGGGTACAGGCCAACCGTGACACACTTCGCACTTGTACCACCACATACATACACCCCAACTGAGCACTGCTCACCCCTCTCCACTGTAACTCCAGCCAGCACGTCCTCCTGTCACATGACTTGCCCTGCTGTTTCCCACAGAAAGGATATGAATATAAAACACCACGCTTTCTCACCATCATTGAAGCACTTTCTCACTATCGTTAAGCAAGCATCAGTTGCACATCCCTTCCATCATCTACAAAGGTCTGAATGAACAGCCTTCACATCATGGATTGCTATTCTGGGTTCATCTTCCATTTAGACAGGAGAGCCACAGCCGCTTTCAAAATCCTTGCTGCTTGAGTCTTACTCTCATTACTTGGGGTCGAAACCAGGGTTTCCTATGATTTCGCAAAGATAAAGATTAGGGTTAGTTCCTGCAGATGCTCCGTACAGTATCCCCATTTCAGTAATATGACAGGGAGTGAATACACACAATGACTGCACCTTACAGCTGCAGCCAGTGAAGTCAGGAGATGTAACTCCTTTCTCCTGTTTAGCACTACCTGTGGTGCTGTGCCTTGCTGCCATATCATGCTGGTATGCTTAAGACTCTTTACATTATTGAACAACTTAGCACCTCATTTCACTGGTGGATCTTGGTCTTCCAGTTGGTTGCATCCTGGTTTGTTCCCATGATGCCTTTTGGAAAGCACCTTTTCCCCCCTCAAAATTAAACCTGGATGATATCTGTGTATCATTGGCTTCAGAGACTGCCTTCTGGATGGATGAAACCTTCACCAGCATCCCAAGTGGCCCCTCATGCTACCAGTTCCCTCACATCCCATCCCTGGACAACGTAACCTCAGCCTCATGCTCTACAAACATCCACTGCAGTACCTTGCACCACAACCCATCAGGCATCTGAGCAAGAAGGAGAAGCCCCAGACAAACATCAAGCAGGGTGATCAGCCTTGAGCAACTGGAGTGTGAACCAGCCTTTCAGATTGCAGTGCCAGGGATCATTCCCTGAAACTGATGCCTTAAGTAATGTTGTTGTAGCCATGTACTGGTGCAGAGTTTCTCACAGGACAAGGAGCTACTTGCTCCTGCAAAAGCTGTGAGTGCACAAGGGTGTGTATGTATCTGCAGAACTGTATTCTGCAGTGCTGGCTTTCTAGAGGTTACTAGTGTACGGTCCAAAAAATCTAAGGATATTATTATACATTAATAATTTTATTATTTTAGTCTGAAATAAACCCCTGGTAAATGTATATTTACTTGGCAGCATAGAAACAAAACTTGGTTTGGCAGCTGCATTTAGGAAAACACTGGGAACTCAAGGGAAAAAATATCACCTGGCTGAGTAGGTTGAACTAAAGCTCAGAAATGGGGCTCTGTGAATATGAATTCAGCTCAGTTTTTCAGAGCTACTTACTCAGTCTCCTTCCATAGTTGGCCAACTGACAGAAATTCAGTATTTTTCTTTTAGTGAATGAAAAGCACAGTCAGAAAAAGCCACTGGGTCAGGATCATATGCAAAACTCCTCTTGTGCTTTTGTTTCCTAATTGCTCTTGGAAGGATTTTTCGAACTGGTCTGACGCAGTTGTGTGTATGAATTTCCTGGCAAATAAGGAAGGTGACTGTGTCCAAAAGACATTTAAGAGTGTGAATTCACAGCCCTTCCATGTCTAATCAAGGAGCATAAACCATTAGCCACATGTTCTCCGTTTCCATCACATTTTTTCACACTTAAACAAAAACATGCCAAAGAAAAGGTGCTACATTTTTTAATGCCCTCAAATAGGAACCACGGGAATCCATTAAACGCTGTGGTCATTTCCAGCATACAAATCAATTTTCCTTGTGGTAGTGAAGTGGTGAATAATGCCTGGTTTGTTTAAAGGAGCATGACTGATTTTGGATGAAGCTTCCTGTCACCTTGGCATTTTCTTTTTTATTTATTGCATGCAACTGTATAAAACCTGGTAGTGGTCTCAGTGCCAGGCTTACTAGCAGAAGAGCTGAAAGGACCACATAACTCCTGGTACAGCAAAGAGGTTCTCCTTCTGCATGACATTTGCTGGACTCCTGAAAAATTATTTTGAATAACATGGCAGAGAGGGATTTCATCTGTTGGCACCTACTGGCTTTATTTTTTCTTCCATTTTGCCTGTGTCAAGATGAATACATGGAGGTGAGCAGAAGAGCTTATAAACCAGTGGCCAAAGTATTGCAAAGTCACCACCAGACTGGCCATAAAGGTTCCAGAAGCAGGGAAATATTGAAACCTCGGAGTCAACTTATAGAGTGGACTGGTGATAATAGCACTTCTACAGACCAAAAAGTCCTGAGACCAGAGGTAGATGATGTAGAACTGACTACCTCAGATAGAGTCCAGGTACTCTGAATTAATCTTCTAAAGATATCTTTAAAGCTAATGAGATTTTTTCTTTTCCTAAGATAATTAGTGATATATTTATAAAATGATTTTTATTAAAGCTGTGTATTGGTCTGTATCCTGCTGGGTTGCTTTATAGGATCTTTTAATGAGCTGGTAGAACCAGCAGTGGTTGGGAACACTGGTTTCAACATAGATAGCAGCCCTTCATTTTGATGAAACTGTGATCCTGTGCAATCATGTATTGTGATATATAGTCTCTTAATTTTCAAGGTATTGCTTAATATATTAAAGTTTTAGATTCTGTTAACTGATTTGGATATGAAGGAAAATTACAGAATTTATAGACATATTTGGAAAGATTCATTTAACAGGTGATAACTTTACTTGAAAATGATGTATATAAAGTATGTTTTTTGAGCCTGAGACAAACATAATTAAGTTTTAAGTGTTCAAAAATGTCATTCTATGGAATAGAAAACAGATACTAAGGAAAAACACAGATACTAATGTAGCGAGCAAATTTAGTAATATATATCAGCTTGACAGCTTCACAGGAAAAAAAAGTCAGAATAAAACTCCAAATCAGCTCTAGTATCTGTTTTAAATTGTGAATCTTTTTATGCCTTTTACATGACATTTCAGATATTACAGTCATTAGATCACAGAAAAGGGGAAATTACTTAATTTGATTATACATAAAATATTGCTGTCCAAATTTAAAAGGAAAAAACTTCAAGGGCAGACGATGAAGTTTTTTTCTAGCACTACGCAAAACAAAATTCCATTTAAATGAAATTTCTGCTGATTGATGTTCTTTAGAAACAAGAACATGAGTATTTTGTTCCTGTTACCAAAAAAAGGCTGAGTCCTGTAAAATTCACCTTTTATCATTTGTTTTTTAAAGCTCTTTTAGATCAAACTATGATATTTTGAATTCCAAAAATTATGGACATGTAGACAATTGTTGAATAATAACCTACTTCATGATAAGCAGAGAAGAGATTTGATTTTAAAGCTGTAGTAGTCTTGAGGAACTGAAACACATTCAAACACGGGAATAGGTTTAATAGATCACTATATTCCCTGTGTTTAAATATTGTAGTGCTTTGCATTTCATATTTCTTGGGAAGGAGTTACATCTTTCTCCAGTGCATTCAGCAAAATAGATATTTAACTGTAGGTATGTTAAATTGTCTTTGCAGTATATAAAGAGTGTAAACCACCAGGTATATAATCCAATGAGCCAGCTAGTGTCTGCATGCCTCTTTACCACAGAGTGAATTGTGCAGCTGCACATCACGTATTACTGGCACTTAAAGAACTTTCCTCTTTAACTCAACATAATTTCAGATAATGCCAGATTTAATATAAAATTATAAATATTTTAGTCAAAATCACAACTATTTTTGAGAGGGTCAAACTCTCCCTAACAGAAAGTGTCACCGTGTTTGGGGTGTATGTGTCTCTCATCAGAGAGTTTAATGCAACGTGGTTGGAGTTGCCTGCTGGGGAAAGAGGCTGTGCTGTTAAAATGAGCCTGGTCAGTCTGAGTACAGCTGATGGCATTTACCTGCCAGACGCTGTGTAACAAGCCATCTTTGTGGAGGAAATGATGCAATTTTTGGCTTACAGAAATGAAATGGAACACTAGCAGATACATGACAAGCAGAATACATCAGAGTGGCTGATGCGATAGGTATTTTCCATCTCCAGACTCCAAAAAATTTCCAGGCAGAGGAAGAACAAAGGTGGCATGGACTTGCTTTAATTCATGTCAGTCCTCTCCCTTCTGATCTATCTGAAAGCTGATTTATCCTTAAGTCCCTACTCTCTTGGTTTCTTGGCTCTGGTTAGAGAATTTCACTCTCCTGCTAAAGTGTTTTAGTGTACTATGGTGGAATACGGACAATAACATTTGTCTTTGCTGCATTGGGGTACAGGGCCAGTTTTCATACTGCTGGTAATTAACATAAAATATGATGCGCATATCAAGCACAAGAACTCTTAGTGATTGGGGAGAGCCATGCCAGACACATTCCTCCTTTTCAGGTATCTCTTTGAAAACCTTAGGTACCCCTCAACTCACTGGTGGTTTACCCTGAATTTTGGCAAGTTTGATTTGTTTAATTCTTTGCTAGAGAAGGGTCATGGAGGGCCTTAGTGCCCACAAAGACACGCTATTTAACATTCAGAACAGGAGCTAAGAACAGCGGATGTACATTACTCGTCTTCTGTATTGTCTTAGACAAAAGTTAATCGGGAAGTGAAAAAGGGTTCATAGCTTTAAGTTAAGGGAACTTTATAGAGCATCTGCTGCCTAGAACTGCCTCCTACATACTAAATCATGGGAAAATAAGCAAATAGTGTCAGAATTATTTCCAGTTTTCTATTTGTATTAGGCTATGTATGTGACAGATGCATTTCACAATCTCATAAATCATATTAATGTTCTGAGAGATTCAAAGACTTGCTGGGCGATACAATTTATGGGCAAATGGCTGCACAGGACACATTTAGCAAGAAGGTTATAATCAATCTCTTTGTCCCATTTGAGTGTAATTTTACTTTAGGAACAGATTTTTCCTTTAAATGTGCTCTTTATGAAGTTCTCTGGTTTAAAAGATTAAAAGAGCATCCTGAATATTCATTGCTCTTGGCAAGTGGCTGTGAACAGTTTTTTCCCTTCTACTCAAAGGATCAGTGAAGATAATGAATCAGTATTACTTTATGACTTGCATAAGTAGTTATGTTGAAGTCAGTGAAACTCTTCTCATACAACCAGGCTGGGCAGGACTTGCCTCATTTCACTTATAATAACCTGTTAAGATTTTTGAGAGGTAATTCCAAATAGCATTTGTTTGTGACCAGCAGGGGTATCTATTTTATGACAGCATATCTGGTCAGCTAGTAATGTTGTTAAGGATTTGAGTGTGTTGGGTAAAAAACGCAAATTTTTCCTGCACAGAGGAGTCTTGCATGTAGTCTAGTTTGCTGGATTCATTCCTTCCCTTCCCTACAATTCACAGTTCTAAGTCTTCAAGTATTTCTCAGCTAAAATGAAATATTTGCTTTTGGAAAGCGTGTGCACAGTTTGCTTTCTCATTTAACCTGAACATGAAGCACTACCAAAAAAGAGCTGGAGATTTTGATCTCAGTGCAACACTCAACATCAGCATTTTAGCTGGAGAAAAATACTTGCACAGTTCCAGTCCTCTTGTACTTGGCTTCGTGTCAAGGACTGGAAATGGGCTGAAAGCAGGGCTACCTCTCTCATACTAGGAAATCTTTAAGCAGTTTGTCTGGTCATTGTCAGTTACGTTCTTCCTAACAACTGGGAGAGATAAAATGGCAAGAAAGAAACAAACAGGTTCTCCAGGAACAGACAGTCCAACAGGCAGAACTCATTTTTCTCATAAAAAAATATAGACCTTATCCAGAATTAATCTAAAAAGCATACTGTTGACCAAAACCCCATAAATATGAAGGTCTTCTGCCCACTGGCAAGTCCTAACATTTTCATGACTCTTTGAATATGAAGCATATTTGTTGAGCTGTCAGGTCAGTCTTTATTCCCATGTTAGCTCCAGTGTTGGTGCTTCCAGATGGAGGGCATGTGTCTGCCCCACTGGAGGAGTTGTAGTATTTTGGTAATCTGAAAGAGGTTTTCTGTATCCATAAACATAAACTCCCAACCCTCTTGAAATTAACAGATTCTTGGACTAAGCTGGACTAAGCTTGGTATTGTTCAAAACATGGTCAGAAAGCTTTAGCATTCCAGATCAGGCTATCTGGTGACCTTGAGGGTAGGGATGCAGCACATAGAATCATACGATGTTTTGGGTTGGAAGAGACCTTTGAAAGTCATATAGTCCAATACCCCAGCAATGAACAGAGACACCTGTAACTAGATCAGGTTGCTCAGAACCCTGTACAACCTGGTAGCATCTACCATCCCTCCAGGCAATCTGTTCCAGTGTCTCATCACCCTCGTAAAAAATTTCCTCCTTCTATCCAGTATAAATCTATGCTCCCTTTGTTGAAAACCATTACCTGTTATTCTGTCGCAACTGGCCCTCCTAAAATGATTGTTGCCGCCCTTCTTACAAGCCCCATTTCAGTATTCAAAGGACACAATAAGGTCTCCCTGGAGCCTTTGCCTCCCCAGGCTGAACAACCTCAACTATCTCAGCCTTTCTTCACAAGGAAGCTGTTCCACCATTCTGATCATAATTGAGGCCCTCCTCTGGACCTGCTCCAACAGGTCTGTGTATTTCCTGGGCTGAGAACTCCAGAGCTGGACACAGTGCTCCAGGTAGGGTCTCACCAGAGCATAGTAGAGGGACAGAATCACCTCCCTTGACCTGCTCACCACACTGCTTTTGATGCAGTCCAGGATTCAGATGATCTTCTGGACTCCAAGCGCAACACTGCCAGCTCATGTCCAGCTTTTCATCCACCAGTCCTTTTCCTTAGGGTTGATCTCAATCCCTTCATACCCCAGCCTGTATTCATACTGGGAGTTGCCCTAACTCAGGTGCAGGGCCCTGCACTTGGCCTTGTTGAACCTCATGAGGTTCATACACTTCTCAAGACTGCTTCTCGAGCTTGTCCAGGTGACATCTCTATGTTCATTTGGCAGCTCCCATCCCACCAGAGACTTGTTTGCTGACATTTAACCAATAGGTCTTCATTAGGCAAGTAATTTGAGCATGATGAAGATAAGTGGAAAGAAATGGAAGAGAAATAGTCGAATTAT
Organism: Todiramphus chloris collaris; assembly: GCA_025345505.1. Classification (NCBI taxonomy): domain Eukaryota; kingdom Metazoa; phylum Chordata; class Aves; order Coraciiformes; family Alcedinidae; genus Todiramphus; species Todiramphus chloris. The sequence goes on along the minus strand of JANVCC010010204.1, from coordinate 1,324,809 downwards.
TAGATAAGAGTAGTAGTTGGATTGGTGTAAATATCTCCCTACAAAATTTAAGAATTGCGTATTTGCACCTCAGGATAATAACAAAGAATTGTAAGGAAAAAGAAATAAAGAGGAGGAAATGAAAAGGAGGTAGCGAAATAAAATGAAACCCTGGACCTCCATCTCAGCTGACCCATTTGAAGATCTTTGACTGCTAAATCATCACAAGAGCCTAGTTATGAAATCCAGCCAGCAGTGAACGAGATTCCATTAGTATAAATACAATAGAATGGGAAAGAAAAGCACTGAAACAAAACTATTATATCAAACTACTATTAAAGCAGCTGAGCTGTGTATAATAAACTCACTAGTTTATTTATGCTGCTATATTAGTTTCAGCATATAGGCAAGTTTTCATAGTTACACACTCACACCTACAAATAATCAAATATCCCTAACACCAGATGTTGTGGTCAGTTCAATTTTTGGTCATTTATCTTGGCATGTTCTCCAAACTTTAGTAGCCTGTAAATACGCAGGTCTGGAGCCACAAACTGGAATATGCTGCACAGACACTTTTTAACATCTTCTTTGTGCAGTTCAACACAGTCTTCTTTATGTTTAGTGGAAGACAGTTCGTTGCTAAAGGTCAAATGAAGTCCCTTGTGTCATACTACTCGTTGTACATAGCTTTATTTGTCAACAAAGATCATCTGAAATGCAGGATCAGTGAAAACCAAGATAGGAACCCAACTGAAATATTCATCTAACTTTCATTACTTGCTACTATTTCATTTTCAAACCTCTCATTATTTGACAGGACAAGCTGTTGTTTGTTTTACTATTCGCATCTTAGACTGCTTGAAGAGCTATTATCTTAAATCTTCCATCTTCAGGGAAAACTCAAGCATGGGAGCTTTCAGCCCAGATACAAAGTGTTTTGAAAACTTACCAAATATATAAACAGAGAATATATAATGAAGACCCTGTAACCAACATGCAGATGATTGATGCCCTCCATGAATGAGGCATTTACAGCTTATTTTTGTGCACCTAGCCCCCCCAGACTGGACCACAGAATCCAGACTGTAGTTCCTGCTGCCGTGGTGACTTTGGAGTTCGACTCTACCAAGGGCCTCCAGGACCTCCTGGGCCCCCTGGGATGCCAGGTAAAGATGAAGTTTAATTCGTTTTTTTAATCAGTCTAATTACAGGAAATACATTACAAGCTATCCTATGAAATATCAAAAATGGTCCAAACATCAGCCTTTGGGGGCAGATTCAGGAACAAGTTTTTCTATAATTTCTGGGGAGATGAAGATGTTGCATTAGACTCTATAGTATTTTCCATTGAAACCCTGTTTGTTATTAAAATTCAGCTTTCACAAGTTCTTATTGAAAGTAATCTTCTTACGTTTCTAGGGAAAATAAGTCTCTCTTCTTAAAGCAGCATGAAGCTCCTATTGAAGTTGGAAGGACTTATTTCCTGGAGTTGATTATTGTGATCACCTTTGAATATCCAGTAATGCTGCTGTATTCTGTATTTAGAAGGCTTTTTTCATGTAGCGTATGGCTAGAGAATATTTTACAGAGACACATATGCTTCTATTCTATTTTTCCATAAAAATTGCACAGAGAAGAACAAGATACAGAAGAAAAGGGTATACTTTGATTTGATAATTGATACAGAAAAAGAAGAGCCTAGAGAAGGGAAAAAGACAGTTGCATGTTGGTGAAAATTTGTTACAGAAGCTGCCTTCACAGATTTGAAAATGACCATTCCTAAAGCAGATGTATAATATAAATGAACATGCCACTGATTGACAGACTTATCTTCAAAATCTTACATCTTCTGTTATGGCAATATAAATAGAGTTTCATAATCCTTCTGTTTTACAATATACTGACAGTAATAGACATGACAGATAACCATACACCAAAAAAAAGAAAACAATGTAGTGATTTTTGGTACAGTACAGCTACAGTAAAATACTGTAACAGTTAAATATCACTGTTATGAAGTTAAATCTGAGTGAATGAAATATTTCAAGAACTAGCTTCAGTCAGAAAATTATTGAAATAGATTGTCACTTTGACATATTTTGGTTACCAGGAAAAATACAGTCATAGACATATTTGGTATTAGCCTGCTCTGAGCCATTCAAACATCAACCCTTTATAAAAATACCATTGGCCACTATAGAAGTAAGAGAAATCTAACAGTGTGGCCTCTTGTGCAGAAATATTGCATTACATACCAATAAACTGTTGGCTTCTTGTAAGTGGGATACAATTTTGTATTAGACCCAGTTTCAAGTCTGAAGTAGACATACTGGGACACAGCTGAGCCCCAGCTTGGCCCTTTCCTCATGTAAGGATGTATCTCAGACACACTTCCTTGTCACCACAGGATGCCACAAACGTATGGCTGACAGCAAACTTCTGCACCTTGGAATTTCTCTGTCTCCTTCATCTGCTGCACTTTATATCATTGTGCCTGTAAGGGGAACAACAACAGCTGCTTTTCCCTTGACTGAATCAAATGTCACTTGCAAACTTCTTTTCTGAACTGGTAGACAAGCAACTCTGGTTTTACATAAAGGACTATTGTTATTTTTAAGTGTTAATGATTTCTTTACAAAAGCTTTTTTTATTTTATTTTATTTCTTCCTTCCAGCATTTAGCTTTCTTGTTTGGAGTATTTTTTTTCCTCAGTATAAAAACTCTGAAGAATCAGTTAATCATTACATTTAGTCTCAGACAACACCATTCTTGTAAATTTGTATCCAGAGTGACTAATCAGAGAACAAGCAGAGTGGCAAAGAATCTAATTGGCAGTTGATACAGCAACACTAAGATAGCATGAGGCTTACCTCTTAAACGTCAAACTATGTCCTTCTGGAAGCTTGCTCATCAAACAACTTAACCACAAAGCTGTTTCTTACTCATTGCAGCTCAGTCTGGATTTTATGGTACTAAAAGGTCCACGTGTTGAAAACTGGTGGAAAAGGACCTTGTCACAGTTGTCTGTTAAAGTATATTATATTACATTATTTAAATTAAACAGAAAGCTCTGTTTCCTTTGAGGAAATCATGGAAACAATGGAAATAATGGAGCAACTGGCCAGGAAGGCGCCAAAGGTGAGAAAGGAGACAAAGGAGATACGGGACCAAGGGGAGAGCGTGGACATCATGGACCAAAAGGCGAGAAAGGTTACCCTGGGATTCCCCCAGAGCTACAGGTACAAAACCTCTGTCTTGCGTTAGCTGCAGTAGTTCTCAGGTTATGTTTTTCTCTGAGAAACAGTATCTAACTACTGTAAGGAATTTAAGAAACAAAACCCCCTGTAAATTAATACAGTGAGAGACATATATAGCCCTTATCAGAACTTACAAATATGCTTTGCCAGATCTTCCTGGAAAAGAAAGTTTTTCTTAAAGTTTTTCTCAAAAGGAAGAACCTAGCTGAGAAATGGGCAGGAAGAAACATATATGTTTTCCTTTTAGGGCAGAAAGGCAGTATCTGTATCATTAATGGAGAATACCAGGGATTATCATTTTTCTATCAAGCTGTATCACATACATAAAACCACACCTCCTATGGCATATGAAAAGAATAGAGCCACTCAGGCCCATGCTTCTCAGGTCAGTTAGGCTTTGTGAGATTCTCAGAAGCATATGTATCCAAATTCTCAAAGTATTGAGTCAAAACTTTGGTGTGCAGACAGAAGTCCTCTGGTTTTGAAAAATAGGCTTCATTAGCTATCTGTGGTTCTGTATGTCTAGATACCTTAAATATGTTGAGAGGCATGTTAAGTTCTGCCTATGAACGAACTACCCAAAAGCCAAATGAGTGTTAAACCATGGGTTCAAGCTTGAGCTAATAAGTTTTGCTGAGGGATGGGACTTACTTGTTTGGGCTCAACACTGTGTTGGCATAGTCGTATAGCTTTTGTCTTTGTTAAAGTTTCTTCATTTCTCAGAAATCTGGCAGATGGTAAAGAGCTTATGTGAGTTTATATATATAAATATATATATGCAGTACAGTGAAGACATGGTGTAGTCCATCCCAAAGCACTGCACATGGCATTAGGTGCATTTGTGTGGGCAAGTGATTGCAGTCGGATTCAGCTCCAAAGAGCCTACATGTGAGGAAAGCATCTAAGCTCCCATTACAATTACTGAGGATTTAGAAGGGCATTTCAGCTTGATCTGACAGTTGCTTCTGTTTTTGAGCAAATGGAACTTCAGACACCACAGAGTATGCAGATGTCCAGAAACTATAAAGGAGTTTATATCCTCACTCACATGTACACACTTTAATGGAATTGTCTTAGTCTTGATCGTACCCATACCCCCCAAATCAAGCTCATAAAACGGAATATGGGAAATGCACATAAAAAGAAATACCACTTCTCATAGGGAAAACTGAAGTTCTGATCTGTTTACAGAGATACAACTTTTAACTGAAGGATACTTCAGTTTTCCAATAACAGACATTCATATGTGTTTTATACCCTCACAAAAGGCATGCAAATTAACAGCAAAATCAACAGTAAAAACAACATGTGCAATGTGACTAAATGGCTTTGGATTTCTTGACATTGTGTATGTCTGAGTTCTCTACCCTGTGTTGCATGCAAATGGCAAATTGCACAGAATGTATTTCACAATGAAAATAGCTTCTAAAACTACTGGTCTTTTCTAATAAAGCAGAATTATGCAGATTATTATTAAAGAATTACGTGGAATTAATATTATAATCAAATATCTTAAAAACATATTTGTTGTAATTACAGTCAACATAAATCCTTTTGCAATTTTTAAATGAGCTATTCACATTTTTTTTCTTACATAAAGATAGTGGTAGCAATTTAAAAACTGAGTAATGAAAGAAAAGGAATAACAAAAGATCACATTGCAATACTTATTTCCAAGTAAAATTCCATCATTGTTTTTAACAGGTATGTTTAAAAATTCTTTACACAGGATAGCATATAATTTCTTGTTAACACTGTGCTTAAGAATTTTAGACTGAGGATAGGTAGAGGAGGAAACACTTTTGAATGCAATATGGTTTTAAGTACAGGGTTATTTTGAAAGACTCGGTGTGTCCAAGTTGATCTGCTACTTCAAAATGACACCCAGGGAGGAAGGACATCTTTTTCTACTCTTCTGATCAACCCAAGAAAAGTAGCTCAGGGTCAAACAGAATGTGAAATGGAATTCAGACAAAAAGCAATAAATTCCATCAAGCTGCCACTGCAGCTGCTTTCCTTTAACACATGATGAACTTTGATGTGATCCTGGCTGAGAAGCAAGAAGTTAACAATTTGCCATCATAGAAAATGCATTCATGCAGGGATAAAGAAAATCAGACCAAGCTTTCAGCTCACATCTGGAGCTCCTTAAATTTCTGACCAGATGGCTAATGATTTCCATTGTTTGATCCAAACTTGCATTTGATTTTGCCTGGTTTAGTTTTGTTCTCATTTGGATCTGAAATCAAAAGAAGTTTGGGGTGTGCTTTTGGTTTTTTTATTACCAGTATAGCTGGAATCTCATGAAAAACGTCCTTTTTATGAGGGGCAGTAACAACTGCAATTGAAAACTTGTCATCTAAGAAGTTAAGAGATAAAGATAAAATGCCAAGTCACTGTGTGACCTTCTGGCATCCAGGTGCAGCAATTTTGCCTGTATCCTGTTTACTGACAGTCAAATGGGGGATCATAGACTCCCAAGGGAGCTAAGTCCCTTCCTTCCCCATGCAAGTTGGCAGGGTTGTTGCCTGGCATCTTGCTGAGGGTAATTTGAATTGTCCAATGTGGGAGGGTTTGCACAGCTCTCTATGAAACATTTTCCATGGCCAATACATCTCGCTGTGACTTGAAGTAGAAGCACAGTTTTCACTTTCTCAGTTTTCTCTCTTGGTCTCCACAACCCTCTGTTTTCATGACTGAGGGTACAGGGTGACTGGTAAGAGAGGAAAAACACTGAATATTGAGTCCCAGTAACTGCACTTCTAGGGGACCTCTAATAAAAATGCTTAATGTATCTCTGAAGGAAGTTATCAAGAAACACTAAGATGTATAGATATTTATTTCATACACTCAGTTAAAGCAATATCCAGTCTCAATGCACTAGGGAATATATAAAACCTCATTAAATCAATTTTGTCAGAAACACAATCCATTTCAATACCCGTTTTCTGTTGCATCATTCTAGAGAGACTTAGAAGTAAATAAAATCCCAAACAAAGGTCCTGAACTGCAAACACTTGTCCGTACACTTACTTTTACAGTCATAAATAGTCCCATTGAATTTAAGAAGCCTAGTCCTCTGCCACTTTCATTCAATGGGAGTTTTGTTACTGGAGTTTAATGGCCTTGGAGCAGGCCCTAGAAGAACAACTCTCAGGAAAATAAACAGACTGCAAATACAGGAAAAAATTCTGTAGCTGATTCCTCTACATATTTGCATTTCTCAAATGATTGCCTGAGTAAGAACTACATGTTTGCAGGTCGCATTCATGGCTTCTATGGCTACTCACTTCAGCAATCAGAACAGTGGGATCATCTTCAGCAGTGTTGAAACCAATGTTGGAAATTTTTTTGATGTCATGACTGGAAGATTTGGTGCTCCAGTGAATGGTGAGTGCTTGCAAAACAAAATCATGCAATTCTGAGAGGTACAGGGAGAAGTATGGTCAATAATGATGAGGAACTATTTAACCACCTTTGCACAAGGCATTGATGAGACTCGCTCTGCATAGCTCTTGCTACCTATTTTCAGGAAAAATGAAACTGGAAACTGAGCAAGCACTGAGAGTGCTTGCTAGCCTGTAAGACTTGTGCTGGCACACAGGCAGGAGGAAGAGGCAGAGCTTGAGAGGGAGCAAGACCATTTGCTTTGAGATGTTTAGTCATTCAGCCACTGTGGTAAGATAACCATGGCTTTGTTGCAGCAGCAGCAGCTTCACAGTTGCCTCCTCCACTCCCACCTCCGGTGACTCTCTTCATCCTTACCTTCCCTCATGCCAGTTCAGCTGTTTGCTGGCCTGCAACAGAAGTGTGGATGGAAATGAGACATTACAGTTTTTCCTGAGTTATTTTCAGTTGCATCAATTGCACCTTACACATCTGTGGAACAGGAAGAAAAACCTGAGACGGGGGAGGCAGGGCCACAACAAAAAACATGTCTAGGCAAAGCCTGAAACCACCTTCCTCCACTTGGCCTTTCTCACCATGACATTCATTTACTCACTGCTATGGGAAATTAGATTAAATAAAGGTCAGGCCCTCCAAGCTTGCTGTAGCACATCCTACTGAATGAGGTGTGTATATCCTCACAGGTGATTCCCTCTGAGGTTAATGTATATGTGGATGCCAACAAACTTTGACCCACGATGATTTAATGACTTATACAAACTTCAAGATTTCATTGCAGGATCAACTCTACAGACTTACTGTTCAGGAACCAGAAGCTTGTCTTCCTACCTATGGGAGCCTTGTAGACCTCATGACACATGTCAGCTGCACCGGCAACATTGTTCACACCTTTTAGACAGACAAAATGCTAAAAAGAAAAAAGGGTGATGGAATGGGTGTGTTTCAGAGAATGCAATGTTCAAATGCAGGCACAAGGAGCAGGCTGTCCCTATGTGTCAAAAAACGAGCCAGCAGGATAGAAAACCAGCCTGGCTGAGCAAAGAGCTTTTGCGAGAACCAGGAAGCATTTAAGGATGTTGTCAGGTCATGTAAAAAGAGAATTAGAGATGCAAAAGCTCAGCTAGAACTTAATCTGGTCAATTCTGTTAAGGATAATAAATAGTGCTTCTATAAATATATTAATAATAAAAGGGGCGGGGAAAATATTCATTTCTTATTGGATGAAGGGGGGAACATAGTAACAGAAGACAAGGAAAAGGCTGAGATACTTAACGTTTTTTTTGCCTTAGTCTTTAACACAAAAATTGATTATCCTCAGGGCAACCTGGCTTCTGAGTTGGTAGGCAGGGGTGGGGAGCAGAATATCCCTCCTGTAATTCAGGAGGAAGTAGTTAGTGACCTTCTGTGACACTTAGATCCTCACAAATCTATGGGTCCAGATGGGATTCACCCTAGGGTCCTTAGGGAGATGGTGCAAGAGCTAGCTAAGCTACTCTCCATTATTTATCATCAGTCCTGGCTAACGGGGGAGGTCCCAGATGACTGGAGGTTGGCCAATGTGATGTCCATCCACAGAAAGGGCCGGAAGGAGGATCCAGAAAACTACAGATAGGCCTGTCAGCCTGAACTCAGTGCCTGGTAAGATTATGGAACAGGTCATCCTGAGTGCCACTGAGCAGCACATACAAGACAACTAGGGGCTCAGGCCCAGCCAGCATGGGTTTAGGAAGTGAAGGTCCTGCCTGACCAATCTGATTTCATTCTATGACTGGGTGATCTGCCAGAGAGACGAAGGGAAGGCTGTGGATGTGGTTTAGCTCAACTTCAGCAAAGCCTTTGACGCAGTCTCCCACAGCATCCTCCTGAAAAAGCTGGCAGTCCACAGCTTAGGCAGGTGCCCCCTTTGCTGGGTTAAAACCTGTCTGGGTGACCAGGCCCAGAGAGTGGTTGTGAATGGTGCTCATCCAGTTGGTGTCCGGTGACCAGTGCTGTGCCCCAGGGATCTGTACTGGGCCCGGTTCTATTCGACATCTTTACTGATGACCTGGATGAGGGGATTGAGTCTACCCTTAGTATATTTGCAGATGACACCAAGCTGGGGGGAGAGTGTCAATCTCCTGGAGGGCAGGGAGATGCTGCAGAGGGACCTGGACAGTCTGGGTCAATGGGCCGAGGCCAACGGGATGACGTTCAACACAGCCAAGTGCAGGGTCCTGCACTTTGGCCACGGTAACCCCATGCAGTGCTACAGACTGGGGGAGGAGTGGTGGAGAGCTGCCCAGTGGAGAGAGACTGGCAGTGCTGGGTGACAACCAGTTGAACATCAGCCAGCAGTGTGCTCAGGTGGCCCGGAAGGCCAACGGCATCCTGGCTTGTATCAGGAAGAGTGTGGCCAGCAGCACTAGGGATGTGATTGTCCCCCTGTACTCAGCACTGGGGAGGCCTCACCTCGAGCACTGTGTGCAGTCCTGGGCCCTGCACTTCAAGGACACTGAGGTGCTGGAGAGGGTCCAGAGGAGAACGATGGGACTGGTGAAGGGACGGGAGGGAAAGTCTTATGAGGAGAGGCTGAGGGAGCTGGGCTTGGAGAAGAGGAAACTCAGGGGGGACCTCATCACTTTCTATGACTACCTGAAGGGAGGTTGTAGTCAGGTGGGGGTCAGACTCTTCTCCCAAGCAACCAGTGACAGGAGGAGAGGGCATGGCCTGAAACTGCTCCAGGGGACATTTAAGTTAGATATTAGGAAGCACTTCCTTACAGAAAGGGTCATTAAACACTGGAATGGACTGCCCAGGGAGGTGGTGAAGTTGCCATCCCTCATGGTGTTTAAAGAAAGGCTGGATGTGGCACTTAGTGACATGGTCTAACTAGGTGTCGTGATGTTAGGTCTTAGGCTGGACTTGAAGATCTTGGAGGTCTATTCCAGCTTCAGTCATAATTCTGTGTTATTCTGTGTAAATACAATCATTTCTATGAAATAGGATGTGGCTGAACCTCTGTCATATGAAGAATAGAAATGAATCAGATTTTGTCACACTATAAGCAGAAGCAAAATACTCCCTGACAACTGGAAGGTAATTTTGGCCTTAGCTGTTACAGTTTCTAAGCAAGAAGTACAAGTCTGTAGCATGACTACCTCCCTCTATGAATTAAACACGTTGTATTTATTAATCTTTTCAGGAGTGTATTTCTTTACCTTCAATATGATGAAACATGAAGATGTGGAGGAAGTTTACGTGTACCTGATGCATAATGGTAACACAGTTTTCAGCTTATATAGGTAAGTGAAGGGCCAGGCCATTTTAATGCCAAAGACACATTTGCATAGATGTCACAGCTTGCTCACATTTCAAGAAACATGAAAGTGTTCATTTTTTGAAGAAATTCTGCAGGGTGAGGTAACCAACAAATTAGAAACAATTGTACATCACCCTCTTGCAATTTTAGATCATACCTGCCACAGATCATGAACCTAAAATTCAACCTTCATCACGAGTTCATCAAAACTCAGGGGAAAGGAATTAGCACTGCAAGTCAGGGTTGGAGTCCAGCAGTAGTATGCTGTCATTCTGCTACAGCATGTCTTCATCCTCATTTTGTCGGTCAGAGAGAGGGCATAATGAAGTGTGCAGCAGCTAGCTACAGTCTTGTTAAAGATTAGGGGACAGGAATTTAAAGGTGGAAAGCATTTAAAGTGCAGTAGTGAGGATGAGTAAAAGTATAGGTCCTCCATTTACTGGCTTTGTTATAATTAGCACGCGTTGAATAAAAAATTTGTGAACTCTTTATGTTAGCTGGAGGATCATCAAGAATAAGATCCACTACCAGCTTATCAACTTCTATAAGGATCAGGTCAAGAATCTTGTAGCCAGATGGATATCTGAAAAAAATACGTTTGAAAAAAAAATAAATTCTTTAATACCAATCAAGAGTCTGATGTTAAAACAAAGTTTCTCTTTTGAGCCCGAATAAACAAGACACAAAAGCTTAGATTGATCACACTGGATGTCAGGCACTTAGATGATAGCAGGTTCATTTAAGCTATCCAGGTTTCCTCACCAGCCTGTACCTGAAACACAGCCAAGGGGTGCTGCATCCCCAGTAGATCTTCCCTGGAAAAAAAAGTATGTTTTCCATTTTTTTCCCTGAAGCGTTGATGTCCGAAAAAGGCAACAGGCTGAAGAAACCACAATCACATAAATCCAACAGGTTAGCCCATGCCGATTTTAGCTATGTTCCAATGAAAGGCCTCAGGATGGAGTGAGCTGCCTGTTTCTGCCCACTGCCTGTGCCAGAAGTGCAGAGGCTCAGCTCACACGAGACTCCTGACCTGCAGACATTTAAAATTAGCTGTAATGAACCCAAGGCAGAAAGAGCATCACAGAAAATCTGGAGCATTGTGTTGAATGAGCAGAGTTTAATTTTAAACAACAAATTTGCTCCTGTGCCCTTGAGCAGCTAAGTTAAAATTACAGAATTTCAGAAGGAAATGAAACTACGTAATTAGGTAAGGTGCAAAATTTGACTAGGAAATCAAATGCAGGGAGATGCTGAAATTTCCTAATAAAGCTGAAAAAATGTTGCAAAGCCTTTCAGTGAAGTGTTGTTATGGATAACAATGAACTGTCTTGGTTTGGTTTCTTTTTTTTTTTTTTAACTTTATTTTTTCAGTTGTTTGCTTGATCATTGTTGAGAATAAAAAGCTGATTTGTTAAAATATTCATCCTTAGCTATGAATCAAAAGGGAAAGCAGACACTTCAGGAAACAGTGCAGTCCTAAAACTTGCCAAGGGAGATGAAGTTTGGCTGCGAATGGGAAATGGAGCTCTCCATGGGGACCATCAACGCTTCTCTACCTTTGCTGGGTTTCTTCTTTTTGAGACCAAGTAAAATAAGAAATAACTCAATAGATGTTTATCTGAGGAAGCGCCTTGTTTAGAACTAGTATTTTTGTCTGGACTGTGGAATAACATTACAACAATGAAAGATCAAGAAGGGTTGTTCTGATGCAATGTGTTGCTATTTCTGTAGAGAGCAGTGTGTGCAGTAAAGTCAATTTTATCTGTAAATATACTTTAGTTAAGTATATGTCAGGAACTGAACAATTGATTCAAATTTTTCTGCTCATTTATTCAGTTCTTATTACATGTTCATTTAAGTTTATATCATGGAAACAGGTCTGAATGAATTACAAAGTAAGTTCATCTGAGACCAGATTTAAAGGAAGAAGTTTTTACTGGACTTTACTACTTTACAAATGGAAGAAAAAAATGTGAAAATAAATGGATTCAGGTATATTGCATTCACATCTCAAACCTCTGAAGATGTATCTGATGTCATTTTTGATAGATTTTTTAGTATATATTTATGCTCGCTCTCTCTTAAAAAACCAGTAGTAATTCTTGCCTTAGTAGCAGCTTGAAGCTGCAGTAGTTTAGCCTGCAGTGTACGGGGGATCAGCCAGGGCAACTGCAATGTCTCTTCCTAGCTTTCAAATTATTAAAACTGGATGTAACTGAATGCAAGGTGTGAAAGCAGAGGCATATACACTGGAGAAGTGGGGATATGCCAACAGCACAACTGCTTATTTACTTAACAGTGAAGTTGTTGATACAGTTTTCCTAGCAGCCTTCCATGAATCAGTATTTCAGTAAAAGCCGTTGCAACCTGGCAAAGCAGCGGCTAACCCAGTTCAATATTTAAGCAAATGCTAATGCTGTCTGGCTCAGAAAATCTAGTCACAGTAAACTGGGCCATTCTTAAGCACTAGTGTTCGCCAACAGCTTTTCAAAAATTAAGTACATGAAATCCTGTCTTGCTATTTTCTTTTCATCACCAAATACCAAGACAATACTGAAGTTTGAATGTATCTGCTGCGCATTCTGTCTCTCCACATACAAGCTAATGAAATATACATCTCATTTTAACAGATATTGTATTTTAATCAGACATTACCTACCATTGATGTATAACAAGCCGGTGGGGTTAGGAAAACATTTATTTGAAATTCTTTTATACTGGATGCAGATATCACTAGCACAACAGAGCAAACAAATCAAAATCTGCCCTATGAATTTGTATGTCCTTGCACACATTCCTAGTGTATGTAAACTATGTCTTATGATGAAATATGCATGTTGATACTTGATGACTATGACTTGTGATTTTTCAGTTTTATGCATCAACCACTGAAAATATGAGCTTTAATGAACTGTTGTCCTATGAGTTTGTTTCTTTATGAACTTGGGTCAGGTTTGCCCAACACATGTTCTCAAAACCTGAGAACATGTTGCTGTAATAAGCATTTTAGAAAAACTCTGGCATGACTTCAAATTAATACCCCCCCCCCCACCAGGTAATCAGATAGTGTTATTCTTTTGGAATAAGTGCACAAGTTGCATGAGATATATGGCATCATGAGCTAATGTTCACAGTAGGAAAAATCTTGAAAAAAGTATTTCTTGTTGTGTTAGGAATGTTTGCTTACTTTGTAAAACATATATTTACCCAATAAAGATTGTCATAAAACTGTTCTAGTCTGTCGTATCTGTATTCGCAAAGGACCTTACAATTTGGAGACCATAGAGATACATTCTTACATAGAGATACATTCATACATCTTTCCTAAGCATTCATTTTGCTACTGAATGTGAGAAAGTCAGCACTAAGGATCAAAATATATTTACTTTATATGTTTCTCTCTCTGTATATATACACACACATATAAATCCCTAAGGTTTCCTTTGGGAGCTTAATTTGCCTTTATGTCATGGACATTTTAATCCTTTTTGGTCAAAATAAAGGACTTAAAAACTGTGATACATATACCCATTTTAAGCTCCTTTACATTATCTTTTGTAATGCCATGATATAAGGGGAAGCCAAGTCTTGCCATTCATATTTTATGTTATTTTCACAAGTTTTGTGCAACTTGGCCTGCTAAGAGCAGCAAGCAATTAAAAGCTTCTGACAAAGAGCAGCTTGGTCTTAGCTCCAAGGTTAAAGCTAAGAGGTTTTTTTATATCAAGGTTGAATCTTCCTAGTTTTTACATGAAAACTCTGCAGTGTCTTCCCTGCAAAGTTATTGCATGCAGTCTCTGCTGACTGTTGTAATACTTTACAAATAAAACGTTAACCTATTTATTCATTTCAAAGACCCTTCAGAATATAGCAGTTTATGTAAAGCTCTGTGTGTGTTCCTGTTCCACAAAACTGACAAGCATGATATTCAGTAAGTCTTGTGGAATGTGTTTTTTTTTCCTCAGAAATGTTTAAGAAAATTAGCCATCTTTTTGTTGCTGTTGACAATTGAAAGCCTCCTGTTTAGCAGATGCTCAAGACAAAATGCCTTCTGTCAGAGATGCCTGTCCTCTGTTTTAAAATAGGTGATGTCTTATAATTTGTGTTATAAGTGAGAAACCTTTTGGAAACTCAAAAGCTGCAACTTGGAGTCTTCTTAATGGTTTCTTGTCTTTGCTAAGCTGAGTCTGTAACTCTCTCCTCCACTCCATGAGCTCCCAGAATTAACCAAAACCTGGCAAGAGTTGCAAGTCCCCATCTGCCACAACAGCTGTGGGTTTGATAGGCAATATTCTGGCTCTGTGGTAGGAGCTGGTGTCCTAGCAGAACAAAACACTGACACATACAAGGACAAGTTGGGCTTTGCTCTGTATGAAACATCAGACCCCACTCTTGGTCCTCCTTTCCCCCAGACACCCAGGGAGTCTGCTGTGGCATCCACTCAAGGTAGCAGGTTTCATCTCCAGCTGCATTTGAAGCATTAAGGGCTGCATTTTGCAAAACAGGGCTTTGTGCCACTTGCAAGATGCTGGTTGGGTCCCCTTGGCAGAAGTAAATCACAAATTCTGAGAAAAACATGAGCTAGAATGAAACCTAACTCAATGAAAATATCTTAAGTCTGGGTCCCAGTTTAATGAGTGGTATTTACAGAAAGCAGAAAGCAGCTAAGTATAATAAGAAATCTCCAAGAAAAAAAATCTGTCTGTGGTTTTAATTTCAGAGGCTAGTCCATGACATGAGGGTGATTGAGCTGATTCTGAGGAAGCAATTTAGACTGACATCAGTTTGCAACCTCAGTCCCATGGAAAATCATGTGAGCCAAAGGGAGGGCTTTAAATAAAGTAGTAATTTTCTAAAGAGCATATAAGGAACACACTCTTTACTCAGACCTTTAATCTACCTATGAAATTTTGCACTGTATTGACTTGCCTATGTTACACCCTACTGCTTTCAGAAAAAGGTTTTAATAAAAGTGGGTTTTTATTAAAGCAGGGGTTTTGTTGGTTTGGTTTTGTTTTGTTTTTCCTACTTAGCTCACATTATTAAAGTGATATTTTGTGCTCAGAACCAAGAAAATCACACCAGGACAAAACATGCAGGGAGTCACTGAGTGGTATGTGAAAAGGTGCACAGCTCTTTAATTTGGTGAATCAGTAGTAAAATTTATCTATTTTGCAGTTAGCTCTGCCTTAGCAATCTGAATACATAAAAACTTATATTTCAGATTTTAAAATCTGTGGAAAGAAAAGGAACTGTGCAAAGCAGTGCTCCAGGATGGGTGTCATACTCTGATAGAAATGAAGAGACAAGCTTTAGATACTATCTTAATAAATTAAAAGAAAGCACTTCTTAGTATGACCAGGTTACTTCTTACACCAAAAGGCAACAGCTTCTTCAGTCTTTGGGATGAACCACACATTCCTAGCAGAAGTTAGAGCTTCTGCAGTGCCATGTGAATTTTCATTATCAAATGGTTTTCTTGAGGGAACTGCACAGCACAAGAGCAGCAGCAGAGAACAGCCATACTTCCCAAGCTTCATTCCCCTATTCTCTGGTTAAATTGATACTAAAAAACAAAACAGTGGCAGAGTTTATTCTCCTGCCAAGAGTTATCATCTGAGTATGTTAATGATAATTAAACTCTCTCAGCCTCCATTGCAGGGTGTTTGCTTGCAAAAATGCACTGGGACTTGTCCCTGCCTCCTAATAACTTTCAAGCAGTACTCAAGAAAAGTTTGGGAGATTGTTTCTTGTCATGGTCACAGGACCACTCTGGTAACCTGTGTGTATAACTCATCCATTTTGGTAACACAACACTACTAATCCAGCAATTCCCAAACATGGAAAATCTTGTTGATGTTTAATTCATCAGTGTGTACATCATCCCCAACTACCATGCAGGCTGAATTGAGACTGGTAATAGGTATGGGAAGAGACTGTGCTGGCTTTTTGACATTGCAAATTTGTCCCAGCAGGACTCAATAGTCAAGTCACTCTACCACTGGATTGATGAAATCAGCACATAGACATTGGCATGAAAACTGTAAGATAATGGTGGTAGAGGCTCAATGCTGTGAATGTCCATTAGAAATGGGGCAGGACACCCTCCATGAACACACTGACAGAATAATAAAACCTATATGTTGCCAGGTTTTATTAAACAATGAGATTACTTCTGTTAACTGATTAAAAATTGAACAAATGGAGTTTTATACTTCTGTTTTCCTGAAAACAATCCAGCAAGTGTGAGATATTCCACAAAAAAACAGTCTTTTAAAAAAATCACATTGTTACAACACCAAGAATGGAAATATGTTAAAATCATCTTTGGCATCTTAGCTCCTGTTTCCTGGGAATATGTCTTGGAGTATTTTCCTCCCATCATCTAGCCACATGCTACTTCTTGGCCTCAGCCAGCAGCAGTTATGATACTTGCTGAATAAAAAGGCATGGGCTATATACTGCAGTACAATAGCAAGAGAACACACAGAACAGCATTATACAGTAACTTTATCCAATGTATAGTTAATGAAGCACCATTACTATAGAAAATACAACATACTAATATGTAAGAAAGAATAGCAGAATTAAATCCATAGGGGCAACCTTCACTGTATCATTTTCTCAGTTTATAAGAGCTTTAGTTTTCAGTCTTCGCAGTTCTTTGAAAGAAAAATACTGCAGGCTTTTGCAGCATACTAATGTTGATGAGAGTCAAGGAAATCCATAAGGACTGGAACTTCAGGCCAGGAGATGGGAGTTCAGAGTTTGTGCCATTCTGTCACATGAAAAGTCCTGGTCTGCAGATGAAAGTGCTGGATGGAATTTAATTTGTCTCCTATTCATCTTCTAAACTCGAAAAGAGCAGAAGTGTGATTGTTTTTAATAAAGCCTTTCAGGTACTGCATCACTTCAGATCAATTCTCTCTTCCCACCAAGACTACCTGCTTCTCGGAATGATCCATGTTTACTTTCTCAAATTATCAAAGGCACACAAAAAGGACATGAATTAGGTAAGCCATAACTAAAGCACAAATAAACGGCTCATGGGCAAGGTGATGGAAACAGTTCATAAAGCAAAGGTTTATCAGTCCATCATACTAGCAATGCAGGAGAAACTGCCTTTAATGAATGCAGTGGACAACTCTATCCAGCAGTTATGGCTTGCTGGAAATAAATGAGGGCAAGATGGCCAAGTGGTACTATGTGTAGTGACCATCACAGAGCTGAAGCTCAGTATCCAGACAAACAAAATTTGTGAATAACACCAGACTAGAGTTTTCAATCCCTACAAGAGTGGTTAAAAATAAACCTGCAGGAAAAATATTTATTTTCTACTCATTAGCTAATATAAAGCTACTCGCCAATTTCTACATCACAAAAGCACAGTAATACCACAAACTCTTACTCAAAGCTGATAAAAGATTAGTATTTTGGTTTAGGTACAAGGGTAAATGTCCAAAGTACAGAAACCATCATCACAGGCATTAGTAGTTTGTTCTACTTTAACAGAATATCAGGAAGGAAGTAGCTGACACTATGAAAGTTAATGACAAAACTTTTCACTGCAGCAAGCCCAGATTATTACCCAAGTGACTGACTGGACTAAACAAGCCATAAACACAAGTTTTTTCTAGGATATGTTGATTATAATGAAGCAGCACAAGGCATCTGTCACGGTTTAGGGTCAGGGCAGCCCCTTAGACCTATAACAGACACTCTCTGCTAACCCCCCTCCCTCCCCAGAGGGGGAAGAGAAAGGGAATAAGGAAGACTTAGCGATTAGAAAAGGAAACTAGAACGGCTTTAATGAAAATTAAATTAATAATTATAAAAATGGAATATATACAAATATCTACAAAACCAGTATGGAACCCAGCCCCCTGATGGTCATTCCATCACCATCACCACTGATGCTGTGGAGCAGGCACTGGGGGAGTCCCAGACTGGCCCCCGAGGCAGACGGGAGCTGTGTTCAGGAGCTGGATTCTGGTACCGGGTTCGGGAACATGCAGATCGGATTGAAGGCAGAATGGACAGAGGCCTCCTTGGGTGCTCTGAGGAAGGAACCGAAAGAGGACCCGAGGCAAGCCAAGCAAAAGCTGGCAAAGCAGTCCAAGAGGGGAGAAGAGCCCAGAGACCCTTCGGGTCCCTCAGCTCTAGACCAAATATGAGGTATATGGGATGGAATCCCTCGTTGGTCAGTTTAGAGTCACCCGTCCTGTCCGCTCCTCCCTGCAGGTGCAGCCTTTCACTTCCTGCACCCCCCAATGTGGTACACAAGACCCAGCAGTGGCCTTGGTCTGCACACCAATCCCTGGCAGTAACTCTAACCATGGGGTGTTATCACTGCTAGAAGCAGACACTGTCTGTGAAAACAGGCTGCTAACTTCAGAAAGTGCAGTTAATTAGAAGAACCAAGCTGAAAAGTAAAATTACTGAACAGAATTAGTTCTGTTTTCACTCAAACCAGGACAGCATCTTATACAATTACTGTATGTGGATGAGACTGAGCTTTAATTTCTATATCAGTAATTCATAATTTCAGACAGATTCTCAAGAAGCATAAATTCACAGCTACTTTAGAGGGATGTATCAATCTCAGGATAGCTTAACTTTGTGGCTGTTTGCTGGAATATAGTGGGATGTACACTTAAGAGAGTGAGCAATAATGCATGAATCTATACTCACACAGAAACAGAGGAACACAGAAAGACAAAGAGATGCTCCAAACTGAAGAACTTACTGAAATATAAGAGATTAAGCTGCTTCTATGAATGGACCACAGCTTCTATTCAGACAAGTCATAAATGCAGACTTAGGGATAAAGCACCCATGCTTGAAAGCTTTGATGAACTTTGGACATAAAAATGCCACTATAAATTTAGTGAGAATCTCTACAGTTCTCAGTTTCAGAGTAATGCAGATACATTTGAACTGACTAGAGAGGTTTCACTCTAGTGACTTATTACTTCTGGTTTTAGGCCATTGTAATTATCAAGATCTGAAATAACAGATGCGAGCACTTCTTGCTTTTTCATCTAACAAACGCAATACAAACTGTACTGATATCAGTATCTCTTTAACCATGTATTAAGATGGGCTGAATTGTAAATAATATAAATGTAAAGGGGGATAGTCGAGGTTTTGTGTGCAGCTGTAACTTCACATTCCTGCCTTGGTATTCTTCCAAAGGACTGAAAAGTGAGAGTCATCATAAATAACAAATCCAATACAAACTCTAAAAGTCTGGCATGCAGTGTGGCCAGCCTGTATCACAGAAGTGCATACAACTCTGCAAGAAATGTTGATTTAACACACAGCGTAAATAATTTCACTTTTTTAACACTGACTATGGAATACACTAATTTCAGTAGGATGACATAGATAGGGATTCACTGACGTAGTTCAGTAAAGCTCACAGAAGCAGTCTGACAACGAGCGAAACACAACCAACTGTCCTGACATTAACACCAGGGTTTTAACCTCAAAACAACTTCCTTTCCTACCTCCATTATCTCTGCAGTGCTTAATTCATGCAGACACACACTTGCTGCTTCATACTAATGACGCATATTAAATAGTATTGCATAGATAAGCACTGAACTGTTTTTACTGCAGCACCACTCTAGGGAACGGCTCCTTGTTTTTAATGTGTGTTTTCTGCTGGTCAGCTAGCTGCTTCAGGAGTTTGATGGGTTCAGATCATCGGCCTCATCTCTTGGTTAACTAGAATATCCATTTCCTCTCTCATGCCTGTTTATTTCTCAGCTTGTCAAAATCTAATTACTCAAGGTGGATTTAATGCTTATAAAATGCTGCCCTCCCCTCCTTGAAAATTAAATAATTTAATAAGATCATGACTCGAGTATTTCTGCCACAGAGTGCCCACTGTAATGGCAGATGACAACAAAAAAACAGGTGCAAAGGGCTGCTCAGTTAAACCATAACAACATCCAGACATTGTCCAGTGTGTGACTACAGTTTTGTTTGGATGTGTTATGGTTTAGCCACAGCTGTGAGCCGAGCACAATGCAGAGCTTGCTCACTGTCTCCCCAGCCCTGAAGGGGAAGAAAAAGAGGGAGAGAAGTACAAAATCCTGTGGGCTGACATAAGGAGAAGTAACAGCAACAACAGTAATAGCAACGAGACAATACAAGGAATGAGCAATACAGAGAGGACCCGGCAAATGGTGGCACTGCCCCAGAGTCCTCCGGATCCCCTCACGACAGCCGACCTGTTGCCCAGCCCAGCCGCCCTCCTACTGTGGGCATGACATCATATGGTATTGAATATCCCATTGTCTGGTTCAACTGTCTATCCTATCTTTGGCCTCATCCCAAATTCTGGTGAAAATTAACCCTATCCTAGCCAAACCCGGGAAAAAAGATGTGATAAACAGAGCAGCATCAGGTGAACTGAAGGAAGGCGACGCAACAGAAACTGCCTGTTCCTATTCAACACAAACGCCAAGACTGAAGCTGAGAAGGAACAAATGAAACTGAGAATCGGTTCATAAATGCAGTGTCCCAGTAACATGATGGTAACTGTGGAAACAAACCTTTAAAAGGAATAGTCTCGGGGGAAGAATAATAAACAAAATGAGCCAGCTTAATTTGAATGAGAATGCACATATTTTTCTCTCTGCTGTTTCTTGTGGATGGCAGCACAGCATTGGATACGATCAGTGCCTGCATTACAGAGCCAGGAGTCTACCTGGAAAATAAAAGCTTTTCTGGCAATAGACCTTTTCTCTTCATTATTGCAGAGTTGGAACAAATTCTGCATTCTTATTTGCAGCCTTTACACATTTAATGTAGTCCAAGTAATTCAAAGAAATAAACAAAATGAGCATGGAATTGATTTTAAGGGCCTCTTCACTCTACCTCCTACCCAGTAACCTGAAATACTGGCAGGAGGACCAAAGTCTGAGAAGACGTATTAACCCGATTACCTCTCCTGGGTGGATGTCTGATCCTGTGAGCAGATAAACAAAAAGTAAACAACCATGGCCTTTGGTCAGACATGGCTGCTTTTTCTGGCACGCTGCATTAAAAGAGCAACTGTGCATGAATGTGGGCTTTATCTGGTCTGATTTAACTAAACACAAGTCCTTATGCTCTGTGTAGGAGAAACAGGAGACATTTCTGGCTGAAGCTCCACAACATTACTGGTTAGCAGAAGGCTGCTGGGCTGATGGCCCCCATGGTGACAGTCTTCCCTTTGTGGCATTGCTGAGCTAAAGGCTACACGTGGGTTTGCTGCGAACATCACAATCCTGATTAAAATGTGTATTTATTTAAAATCTACTTTCTAGAAGCAATTATGGTCTATTGGTAACATCTCTGTATGTAACCCTGAAGAAGTCAAAAGAGAACAACCTATTATGGACTCCCAAATGCCAAGTAGCTTTTAAGGACTTAAAAAAGACTTTGATGTCAGCAACTGCGTTGGGACTGCCAGATTTGCCTAAACCCTTTGAGCTGTTTCAACATGAGACGACATCTTGCCCTGGGTGTCCTGACACAAAGACTGGGAACATGGAGGAGAGCTGTGGGATATTTCTCCAAACAATTAGACAATGTGACTAAAGGATGGCGAGGATATTTGCACGCGATAGCCACAACTATTCTTTTAATCCAAGAAGACAGAAAATTAACAATAGGCCAGAGAATGATAAATATAGTAATTTCTGTCTAAGAGCAGAAGGAGGGGCATTGGCCCTTTCCAAGCCATGTGCTCAGTTATTTTGTTGGAACAGGATGGTGCAGAACTTAAAACCATCAGGTCATCCTGTTGTTTAGTCTTACGGGCTTTCCATTCTTGTTATCCTGGTTTCAGAACAGTTCATTAGATGCTTATTCAGCATCTCAAGTTTTTAACTCTATCCTCCTGACATCGATGTGGCCCGGGGAAGCTGAGGCGCGCATGGGTTGGGACCCCCCATGGGACAGAGCAGATGACCGGTGTCACTGTTCTAAACCCTGTAAAACATGACAGCTGGCGGACGTTTTCTGAAAACTGGATGTTTTCATGTTCTTTGCTGCCTGCCCGACCCCCAGCAGGAAGGCACTGCCCACCTGGGGACTGTCGGGGGCTGCCCTGGGTGTACCGCGGGAAAGCACTGCTCCCGAGACGCGGCCGCGGGCGCTCTGGAGGAAGCTCCGCCCGTGTCCCGCGGCGAGGTGCCACGCGAACCTCCTCGCACCCCGGAGAGTTAAGCCAAGAGGGCGGGGAGGCGTGGTTGGCCTAATCCGCTCCTCCCGAGCCGCCTCCGGGAGCGCTGTGGCCAGAAGTAGGACAGCCTGTCCCGGCGGCAGGGATCGATCCCTCGGCATCTCGGCGGCAGGCGCGGCAGCCATGGCGCTGCGAGGGCTGAAGGTGTTGGAACTGGCCGGCCTGGCGCCGGCGCCGCTCTGCGGCATGATCCTCGCCGACTTCGGGGCCCGGGTGGTGCGGCTGGACCGGACGCGCACCGCCCTGACCACCGACGTGCAGGCCCGCGGCAAGCGCTCCTTGGCGCTCGATCTCAAGCAACCCCAGGGCGTGGCGGCGCTGAAACGGCTGTGCTGCCGAGCGGACGTGCTCATCGAGCCCTTCCGCCATGGTGAGGCGGGGGCCGGGGGAAGGCGGCAGGGGCCGGCCGGGGGAAGCAGCGTGGCGGGGCAGGGGGCGGTGCGCAGGCAGCGGGAGGTCATGTGCATAGCAGCTGGGCGGCCGGGAGCGGCGGTGCTGAGGGCACTCCCGTCAGCCTCGGCTTTCCGGAGCGCAGTGTGGGACGGCCGAAGGGAGCGTTTTTTCCTCTGACTGGGTGAAAACCGCGGTGGGACGGACCGGGGTTTGTGAAGGGCAGCGCCTCAGGGAAGAGGCGGTGGAAGGTTGTCACGCCTCTGTTCCTGCCCCCCGGCTCAGGCGCTGGAGAAAGACACAGTTGCGGGCGGCCCCGGCGGCCGACCGAGCCCGGGAGCGGTGCGTGAGCGTGGGCATCGCTCGGGCAGCGGTGTTGGCGCCTGCTGGTGTAGGGCAGCTCACCTCTGTAAGGCAAGCGTCTGGGCAGAAGGTAGCAAATAGTGGTCCGAGTCTCAGAGTTTGTGATTCATAGAATCACGGAATGTTAGGAGTCGGAAGGGACCTCGAGAGATCACCTAGTCCAAGCCCCCTGCCCCTGATCCCCCAGGATCACCTAGAGTAGGTCACACAGGAACGAGTCCAGGCGGGTTTGGAATGTCTCCAGAGAAGGAAACTCCACAACCCCCCCGGGCAGCCTGTTCCAGTGCTCTGTCACCCTCACTGTGAAAAAGTTTTCCCTTATATTTACCCTAAACCTCAAATTTTAATGTGCTTCGTTCATAAACCACACACAGGCACTCACCTGATGCTCAGTCACACAGGCTGTTTCAGAATTCCCGCTGCTCTGGGAGCATAAACAGTTGTCACCAAGGTCATGGGACTCTGAGCAACCTGATGCAGTTGCAGACATCCCTGCTCACTGCTGGGGTGTTGGACTAGATGACCTTTAAAGGTCCCTTCCCACCCACACTGTGATGAATCTATGATCATGCTTCAGTGGGGAGCTAACTGGAGTGTTCTGGGGTTTCTGCAATCAGTTTAGAAATGGAAGGCTGTCTCAGTTAAGCATCACACATCATAAACAGGTTTCTGTAGCTTGTGTCACAGTTGATACTTTTCACTGTGAAAATGGGGTTTTATGATTGTGGTGGGTTTTTTCCTATAAGATTGTTTTGTTTGTTTTGTTCCTCAAAAGCTATGCAAACAAAATTAAGATGTTAAATTCCATTTTTCATCGTAGCGATTTTCCTGTTTTCTGGTGGGATTTTTTTTTCTTATTACCATAGAAATCTTTTGTTTTATAGGCACTTTTTTCTTTTTTTTTTTTTTAATTAATCCGGAAATGCAGATAAATTTATAACTAGACATTAGGTTTTATGGCCCTGTAACTGAACTGGACTAATCTGTGCTTCAGCATGAAGCTGATGTGAATGAGAAGAAGAGAGACCAAGTGGGAGTAGAGTGTCATTGAATATACATGTGCCACTGACCTTGCAACAGTGGCACCAGAGGGTTATTTGGAACCCAGTTCTCACATGTACTTTTGAAAATCATAGAATCATGGAATTGTCAGGGTTGGAAGGGGCCCTAAAGCTCACCCAGTTCCAACCCCCCTGCCATGGGCAGGGACACCTCCCACTAGAGCAGGTTGCTCACAGCCCCATCCAGCCTGGTCTTAAAAACTTCCAAGGATGGGGCTTCCACCACCTCTCTGGGCAACCTGTTCCAGTGTCACTTGCTCTTTACAAAATTGCAGTGCTTTCTCCTTGGCATTATTCACTTGCCACTGCACAGTAAGTAATAAAATAACGATAGATATTAAAAGGAATTTGAAGATTTAGTAGTATTGTGGACTAGTGTTTGAAACAAGTTGCAGTAATAGATTCTGGGGCAGAATTGACATTGAAGTTGTGTTATCCCTTCCCCTCTAAAATGTGTCTCCCTGCAGTGCAAGTATAGATTTTAGGGCATAGTCTGACCCAGCTGCACTAGGCTAATAAAAATCTTCTCATTTCCCCACTATTTTAGAACTCCAAGTTCAAGATTTTAGCTGTGTTTACAGTAAACCCATGCTGACCAAACGCACATTTCACTGATTTCTAAAAGTTCCATATTTTCTGTATTACAAAATAAACCAACTTCTTTTGTTGTTGTTGCCAATCACTTGCGGAATAGTGGCATGTTACTGAGAGGCTAATAGGGTGAGTAAAATATATTCCAGTGAAAGACGGAAGCAATTTCCGGTTGTTTTAATGTGGGAAACTTTGACTTTGGTCCTTCTCTCTTTTGTTTTACATGCCTTTTGTAGCTTTCAGTCATATTCAAGAGTAAATGTATCACAGCAAGATGCATGGCAATCTTGTAGGGAAGTAAAGCAGGCAAAAAAAATAAAAAAAAAAGAAGGGACCCAAAAGCTTAGTTTCCACTAAATTAGGCTGTATTCAAAATGTATGCAGAAATACATTCTGTCTGTTCACATTGTAAGATGGATACTGAATTAAAACGCATTATGTAATAAACTGCAGTTCAGTTCTGTTGTTGTACAATTTAATTTTGAACCATGTATATTTTGAGTCTAAGTAAAAATAAAAATGAAACCCTGTGCCTTTGTCTTTTTAAGGTGTCATGGAAAAACTTGGTCTTGGTCCAGAGGTCCTTCTACGGGACAATCCTAGACTCATCTATGCTAGACTTACTGGATATGGCCAGGAAGGAAAGTATGCCAAGTCTGCAGGTCATGACATCAATTATTTGGCTTTATCAGGTAGGTTGTAAAATTCCCTGTCAAATAAGGTGTTTTGCTCCCTTAAAGACTCAAGAATTTACTGAAAGGTTGTTTGCAGGTAGCTCAAATTACCAGATGTGCAGCCTGATGAAACAGCTGAGCAGATCTAACGCATCTCTCACAGTGAAATGAGGACTTCCTTCTCTTCTCCTTTCTCTGCGGTTTGCTGTGGCACCTGCTTAACCCCTCTATAAGCTCCCTCACAAGTCAAAAACTGGCCAGAAGAGTTGAGTGTGTTTTTCTGGTAAATTACTGAGGTGGAGCAGTTCAATAAGAGATTGAACAGACATAAGAAGTCAACACAAGAAAGCAAATACGGGCTGTACAGGCTGTTCGATTTGGCTGCAGCAGCAAGCTGCTAGGCTGGATCAGCATGTCTTCTCAGGCTGTACTGTATTTTCCTTTCTTTGTGCTATTTCATGTGAATAAAGGTTTTCTCCTAGAAGAGAGGACTGACATTTTTACAAATTTTTGTCTTTCTTCAGAGACTCTCTGCTAAAAAAATCTGTATGATTATAATCCTGAAAAGGCTGCAGATTAATTTGAATATTTCTGAGCAGCTTCTTTTGAGTGAAGAAAACCTAGTCAGACTAAGCCACTTGAGCTCTTGTGCTTTTTCACTATAAATATATCTCCACTGATACCAACCAAAAGGAAAGTAGGCTTAAAATAAAGTGGAAATGCTATGTTTCCTTAAGGTGTTGTAGATTCTATGATTTTTTTAAAATGTCACGATTCCACAAGTATTCAGTAACAGACAGTAACAAAATAACCCAGCTCCAGTGATGGCAGTCAGTGTGTTGTGCGTGGCCCCACCTACTGCTGTTCACACTGCTTCTGTGTTGAACTGAGGGGGGGACAGTATTCTGCTTGAAAGGTAATAAAGCAAGTTCAGCAACCATTGTTATCCTAGGGCATCCTGAGATAAACAGGAGACAGGATGCTGAGGCCTTGAGACAAGCTTGATGGGCCTTAGCTCATCTTGCATGGCTTGTAGATAAGGGAAGATTACTCCAAGACAGGGAGGAATAAAGAAAAGCCCCCCCAGTCTCGTGATCTCTGACTCGCCCCCCCCCAGTCTTGTGATCTCTGACTCATCGCAACTCTGCATCCTGAGACAAAAGGTGAAAAGTACACTGCGAGGAAGACTGAGAGCCTTCCTCCCGAAGACCCCTGCCCACGACCACCAGACGGCATTGCGCAAGCGCCAATGGGAGGAGACCTATGATAATGAGTTCCCGGAGCTGATTGTAATAATCCAACCCCATATCACGAATATGTAACTAACTGTTAAATATGCATACTTTGGTGTAATAAATACCTGCTCGGTGGACACTTCGGTGTGCAAGTTAGGAGGAATGATCCCCCTTGCACCCGGCGCCGTAATAAACATACCTGCTTTATAACCTTTACGGGTTGGAGAGTTTGTTTTCCGCACGTCAGTGTCTGCTGCTTTTCTGAGCCCGTGAGAGAGGAAGTGGCACAAAACCTCTTGGTTTCCCACTGGATAAAGCATTTCTTTTAGTCCCAGCAAAGGGTCAGAGCAGAGGCACTGTAGATGTGGTGGTCCAGTATTAGCTGCTATGGGGAGACATTGTGTTGTGGCATTAAGCTTCTTCAGGGATGGGTTCAGTCTTCTTTCATTATGTAAGGTTGCCAGAGAATAAAAAAACAGTAAAGGAAGGATGCCTTGTTTGAAAACTTTCCACTTTGTGTCCAGATGATTTCAAAGTATTATATTTTTATTTGTTACTAGCTTAGGGAAGGAGTCAATACAGGAACACTACTGTCCACCTCTACCTTAACTCATAGTATTTTGTGTTTACAAAAAGAAGAATTTCTTTTCTCTAGAGCTGATGTAATCAGTAGTATTTTGGTTAGTGCTATGTTCCTAAAATTAAATAAATTTGCTTGAAATTTCACAGATCAATTTTTTCTGCCTATATAAAGGAGCCAGGACAAGGTGTTTGGGAGGTATCATTCCTCAGAAATGAAAAAGCAGATCCTGAGTATTCTCCTAATGAGCTTTTACTTACTGTCTTTAAGTAAAAAATTGTCTTACAAATGGATTTCATTAGAAACTCCAGATGCAAGTTAATACATTCATCTGCTGGTGCCTGTGATGACATTTAGACTGTTAAAAGCATGGGTTTAGCCAGTGACAGGGCTTTATGCTTGCACTACAGGCTTTGGAAACTTCTCTATACTGTCCACTCAGCTGCTTGCAGAAAGCGCATTAGACCATTAGCTAACTAAACAGTGCATCAAAATGATGCAGTTCTTGGTAAATTTTGACTCTGTATGCTGCAAGTCTCAGACCTTGGGCTACAGGCATAGGAGAGATATGATCATACTGCTGAGTTTCTTTCTTGCCCAGAGGGGATTGCTGTGATTCGGTAAGTAAGGTGACAATAGATGGCAGAGGAATGCTAACAGATTTAAACCTCTGTCTGAAGTAATCTTTCTTAGCCTTTGCTCCGATCCCTTTCATTTCTGGGTAACTGCTGGCATAAACATAGGTTCCCTGTGTCTATGTTGCCTGCAATCAGAAGTATACTTTCTGTGTTACTCATCTGTTCCTCTAATATACAACCTTTTTTTCCCCAAAGATAGTTGAAGGTGGAGAATGCGACTGAAGTGCAATTGTTGGTGTGAAATTCTTTGTTATAATTATTAATTCATTGGTTTTGTTCATAGAGGACTGTACATTAGCATTTTTACTTCAAAAGAACAACAATTCAGAGAACAGTTGCTTGGAGACATGTTCATAAAGCCTATTGAATTCTTACAGAGGAGGTTCTATGCTTGTACCAAGTACTAATACAGAATTATTGCACATAGGTTTTTTAAATTAAATTTTGTCCCTTGATATCCAAATTGTCAATGGTTTGTCTGTGAGACTTTTACTAATCTTTGTAATTAAATGCATCTTTACTAATCTGATGTCATATATACTATTATTTTGTGATTTAAAGAGTAACTATTTGCTAAGACACAGCTGAGTAGGGACAGAAAACTGTTAGTAGATGTTTGCTTTATTCCTTGTTTACTTGCATAGATTGAGAAGAATGAAACTGTAATTGTAGAAGCATAGAAAATAATGTTTGTAATTAGTTTTATACTTACGTTTGCTTTGTTTGTTCTGCTCTCAGGTGTACTGTCCAAGCTGGGTAGAAAAGGTGAAAATCCATATGCACCCTTAAATCTTCTGGCTGATTTTGCTGGTGGAGGTGTCATGTGTGCAATGGGCATTGTTATAGCCCTTTATGAACGTACCAAGTCTGGAAGAGGGCAGGTCATTGATGCAAGTATGGTAAGTTTGGTCTCAGGGAAGGTGGGCTTTCTCAGGCTGGCTTTTTCCTACTCTCGGTCTGTAAAAGGGAGGAAATTGGAGCTAAATAGCACCTTACAAATGTAAGGTTTGAATTGGGAACTTAGAAAGGGAAATCAGATAATCTCATAAAATGGCTGTTCCTTCACGGTCAAGCAGTTTTCACGTGATCACTGCATCCTTATGACATACTGCAGTTTTTCCCCTGTGCTGTTCCCTAGTTTTCATTTTATCAGTTTGCCTTCTTCACAGAGTATTATCTGTATACACTTGATGAGTAAGTTTGGTGTATGGAAATAGAGCGTACAATAAACAATTAACATCATGGATAACAGCAAAAATGATTATCCTAATAAAATAAAGAATTTCATTAGCTTTTTGCAGGATACATCTGCTTATGATTTTGTGACTAGTCGTGCCTTATTAGAAGCACTCTTCCCTTACATCATTACACTGCCATGGGTTATTGCTGAGAAGTCAATTCCAAACACTTTGTGTTAGTGTGCTGTAAAAGAAATGAAAGGCTAAACTAGCTTAATAATTAATACTGCGGATTTTTTCACTGCAGGGCCACCCACTTAGGCACAAAGGAAAATACCTATTTACATTTATCCTTGAAACCTGTATTATCTGCAAGTGTTTTTTCTGTCTCTGTCTGTCTCTTCTTCTGTTTTTCTTTTTAAAGAGTGTTACAATTAAAATTTGACCTCCCTCTGAGGTGTTGTGATACAGTAAAGGCCATGATTTGGGCTTAAATATAAATTAAAAAAAAATTTAATTGAAAAAAATCCCCTTGTTGAAGAGATTTTGAAGATAGAATAGCATGAGATGTTAACTATCTTGACATTAGTAAGTTTTTAACAAATTCACATGACAGTCTCAGAAGCAGGCTGTGGCATTATGGTCTAGATTAAAATTCTGTGGGATCAGTGCAGAAGTGGTCTAATGTTTTTACCCTGACAGTAATTATTAGTAGTTGATTCTCAAGATGAAAAACCTATGAACAGGCATTCTGCAGACATCTGTTGGTTTTTTTCAGTGTTTTCTCCAATAAGCTGAATGATGGATGTGTGATTTTGTGTGGTAAATTTACAGATGATATGCATGTGTAAATACCTACAAGTATGTTGGACATTCGGATTAGAATTGAAAAATGACCTTCACAAATTGGAGAAATGACCTAGAATTGAAAATGACCTTTGCAAATTGGAGAAATGACCTGAAAAAAAATTGGCTGAAGTTCATGGAGACCACTGCTCTGTAGTTCTCTTAGACAGAAACAATTAGCTGCACAAATGCTGTATGAGAACAATTGGCTAAAGTACAATCCTGGGGGTTTGTAGCAGTCACAAGCTGAACATGAGTCAACAATATCATGCTGTTGTAAAACACACACACACTGTATTAGGATGTATAAACAGGAAACAGCCAGCAAAGTTTCTAAAGTAATTCTTCTAATCTATTCAGCATTTATAAGACCTCAAGAAATACTGTTTCTGATGCTGGCCATCATCTTTCCAAATAAAACGACCAATCTGAGGAAGTCTGAGAAACACAACAAAAATGATGCAAGTCTAAAAGCACGACCTATGAAGAAAAATTGGAGGAGTTTGTATATTTACCTGTAGGGAACTATGACAAGTCTTCAAATATCAGAAAGATATTTCTCATAGTTTGGAGTATTACCTTATTTTCAGTATTGGTACTTTAAATCATTAAAATAATTTATTACAAGAAGAATCAATGTAACTCAGCTAGTGTCCTAATGATATAGGTAGCTCATTGGGAATGGAATGTGTTGTCAGTTTGGTCTTTTGTTTTGGTTTTTTTTCAGCCCTCAAAACTTTTCTCTTTCAATTTTTTCTTGTCTCATTGTAATTGTGAAATTTACAGTTCCCTGCTGATGTTCCTGGTGCCCTATGAAATGGCTGGAATATGTCCAGTATGACTGGATGTACTTTACCTGGCAGCTTTTTGTGTTCCTTTCTCTTGAACAAACATCCAGTGAGACAGTTTATGGAAAACATACATTCATAATCAACAGCAAAGACAGTTAAATAGACTGGGTTGATGAGCCTGTTTTTTATATCTAAGTTTGTTTTATGGAAGTAGATATTTTAAAAAATCACAGTATCACAGCATTTCAGCTGTCATTTTGTTTTAACATTCTTTTTTATTTAATAGGCCTCTTACATAAGTTATTGTACAGTTTAGATAGTCTGAATATGTTAATGACTCTGACACATGGTATAATTTTCTCTGGTAGAAGAGGGAAAATGAATTTTTTTAGCAGCTTTGTGTCCTCGGGATTACTTCTACTAAGTTTTTATCTTACTTCATGGATTGCTTTAGTGACCACTTGTTTGGTTTTTTCTGTTGTTGAAGTGTCTATTTTTTCTGAAGTAATCCTAAAAAATAAATTATTTCTTCTCTTTGGGGTTAGTAATGGTAGCTTAGGATCCACATTTTTTTAATAGAAGAATTTTGTTATTTATCTTTTATTTCTAATTACTATGCTGAAAGCTGAAAAATGGCATGGGAGAATTCTTCTGATCAGTGATACATGAACAAGGAACTTTTCTAGTTAGTGAAACTAAACTGACACAAAAAGATGGTAAAAGGATGAGGCCAAGGGCTAGATTTGCATCACCTGTAGATAGTGGCCAGTGTTACTGTTTGCTGTGTAAAAGGTGGATACTGGGCCCTGCATTTCAGCTGTCTACCCCAGAAGAATTAAATGCCTGCGCTGAATTGATTTATGTTATTTGCTTTTGCTTCTCACTGACTCTGTAGGGATCATAAGTATTCTACAGTGAGCCTGATAGTTCCTGTGTGCTGAGTAGGATGTGGACCGGACACTGCGATGTGATACAGTAGACACCATTGTACATCTGCACTCTTGCTCCACCCTGAAACAGAGGCATGTGAGCCAGGGCTATGCTTTAGGTTTGCTCCAAATTCAGACACAGAGCCTTCTGCTGATGGTAGCCATCTGACCAAGCATGACTCGCTCTTTGTGAAGAGACAACCACAGTACAGGATGGTGGTAATAATCACTTACATAATAGTCTCATGGCAGGAGCATTTAGCTGTTAAGCAGAAGACTGGGATTCCATGCTCTTCTCAGCCTGGAGGTATTCAAAACCAAAACTCCCACATCCTAGAGACATTCATCAGTCACAAGGATAAAGATTAGGTTGATGTGGATTCTTTATTTGAACTATTTCACTCTGCAGAGGGAACAGAAGAGTTGTGGAGCGACAGGTCACCCAGCAGGGTGGCGTCTGGATTCTTGTCCCTGCTTCAGATACTACTGACGCTTTTAGCATGAGGGGTCCATTAAGTGAATCTCTGATTAGGCTTAAGTGGAGTCTCCCCATATTGTCCTTTTCATATTTTAAAAGATTAAAAGTGACCACATTCCTGTGGGTGTGTGATGTTACTTGAGCATGCTTTTGGAGGTTCAGTGTAGATGTTAGATGCCTTTTTACTTGTCTCTGAATTGCAGTGGTCCTCAGGTAGAAAATCACTGTCCAGTTGCCCAGCCAGGGATATTTCTAAAGTCCCTATGCCAGTCCAAAGCACATGTGCTATTTTATTTTGTTTCCAGGGTAAGTGGCACTATATGTAGGTACTGTAAGTAGTTCCATCAGCACCAAAATTTAACTTGCAGTTAGAGGTTATTCTGATATTATCCCCAACCATTATTATTGTTACTTCCAATGATTTTTATGTAGTTTTTGGTAATATGAGCAGTGCAAGATGAGATCTTTAATAAAGCAAACAGTATTTTGATATCCTTGCAATCATTTTGCAAATGTATAGGTGAAGGAATACAGTATTTTCTCATATGAAAGTATTTTAATTGACTTCAATATATGACACATAGGGCAGAAGTATTCTTGTCCTTGTGGCAGAGGCAGGAGATACACAGTAAAGGAATCATAGAATCGTTAAGACCTCTAAGAACATCAAGTCCAATGGTCTACCTAACATTATCATGACCACTAAAGCATGTCCCAGAGTGCCACATCTACACATTTTCTGAACACCTCCAGCAATGTTGACTCCACCATCTCTATACTGAAGCTTCACCAATCTTTCAGTATAGAATTTTTTTCCTAATACCCATTCTAAACTCCCCCTGGCACAACTTAAGCCCATTTTCTCTTGTCCTATCACAACTTACTTGTGAGAAGAGACCAAAACCCACCTTACTACAATGTCTTTTCAGGTGGCTATAGAGAGCAATAAAGTCTTCCCCTTAGCCTCTTCTTCTCCAGACTAAACAATACCAGTTCCCTCAGCTGCTACTCATAAGACAAGTTCTCCAGACCCCGCACCAGCTTTGTTGCCCTTCTCTGGACATGCTTCAGCACCTCAATGTGTTTCTTAGGCTGCCGTGCCCAAAACAACCCAGTACTCAAGCTGTGGCCTCATTAGTGCCAAGTGGCGGGGTACCATTGCTTTCCTAGTCCTGCTGACTACACTATTTCTCATACAGTCCAGGATGCCGTTTGTCTTCTTAACCACGTGGGCACACTGCTGGCTCATGTGCAGCAGAGTGCTGTGGGAGACAGTGTTAGAGGCCTTACTAAAGTCCAGGTAGACAACATCCACAGCCCGTCCCTCATCAGAGTAACTTTGCAACAGAGGGAAATCTGGTTGATCAAGCAGGACCTGCCCTTCCTGAAGCCGTGCTGTCTGTGACTGATCCCCTGGTTGTTTTCCTGTATATAGTGCATAATGGCACTGAAGATGACCTGCTCCATGATCTTCTGTGATACTGAGGTCAGGCTGACAGGCCTGTAGTTCCCCATATCCTCCTTCTGTCCCTTCTTGTAGGTGGGTGTCACATTGGTGAGCCTCCAGTTATCTGGGACCTCCTGCGTTAACCAGGACTGCTGATAAATGAGTGGCTTGGCAAGTTCCTCTGCCACGTCCCTCAGTACTCTCAGGTGGATCCTATCTAGCCCCATTGACCTGTGAGCGTCCAGCTGGCATAGCAGCTTGTTAACTGCTTTCTTCTGGATTATGGGGGGTTTATTTTGTTCTTCATCCTTGTCTTCTGAGGATAACTGTTAAAGACTGAAGCAAAGAAGGCATTAAGTACCTCAGCCCTTTCCTCATCCATGGTGGCAACACTCACCTCCACCTCCCATCCAGTAAAGGGTGGAGATTCTCCTTGTCTCTCTTTTTGTTGTCAATGTATTTTTAAAAAAAATTTTTTCTCTCTTTTACAACAGTGGCCAGATCAAGTTCTAGCTGTGTTTTTGCCTTTCTGTTCTCTGTGTGTGACCTAACTAGATCCTAACTAGATCCTGGACAGTTGTCTGGCCCTTCTTCCAAAGTTGTAAAACTCTTTCCTTTTATCCTGAGTCTCATCAAAAGTCCCTGTTCAGCCAGGCTGGTCACCTTCTTTGCCAGTTTATCTTACAACACATGGGGACATCCTGCTCTTGCATCTCTAAGACTTCTTTCTTGAAGAATGTCCAGCCTTTCTGGACCCCTTCCAGACTGTCTCCCAAGGGACTTTCTCAACAAGTGTCCTGAATGGGCCAAAGTCTGCCCTCCAGAATTCTGTGGTAGTGGTTTTGCTGACCCTCCTCCTTACTTCACCAGGAATCAAGAACTCTATCATTTCATGATCACTAAGCCCAAGACAGCCTTCATCCACCACATCACCCACCAGTCCTTCTCTGTTTATAGACAGCAGTTCTAGTGAGGCACCTTCCCTGGTGGGCTCACTTTCCAGCTGTGTCAGGAAGTTACTTTCCACAGAATCCAGGAGTCT
This sequence comes from Todiramphus chloris collaris, assembly GCA_025345505.1. Lineage (NCBI taxonomy): Eukaryota > Metazoa > Chordata > Aves > Coraciiformes > Alcedinidae > Todiramphus > Todiramphus chloris. The sequence continues at coordinate 1,290,380 of JANVCC010010204.1, read as the reverse complement.
CCTGGACTGTTTCTTCTCTGCTGCGTTGTACTTCCAGCAGACGTCTGGTAAGTTGAAGTCCCCCCCAAGAACAAGGGCTGGTGATTTTGAGACTTCTTCCAATCACTTGTAGAATGCTTCATCGGCCTCTTCATCCTGGTTGGGTGGTCTAGAACAGATTCCTAACAGGATATTTGCCTTTTTGGCCTTGCTGCTCATCCTTACCCACAAGCCCTTAATGACACCATCACAGTCATTGAGCTATGTACAATCAAAACTCTCCCTAACATACAGAGCCACCCCACCACCTCTCCTTCCCTGACTATCCCTTCTGAAGAGCTTACAGCAATGGATTGCAGCACTCCAGTCATGAGAGTCATCCCATCATGTCTCTGTGATGGTGACTACATCATAGCTGTCCTGCTGCACAGTGGCTTCCAGCTCCTCCTGTTTGTTGCCCATGCTGCATGAGTTGCTGTAGATGCAGTTAAGTTGGGCTATCAAATTCACCCCCAACATTGGCATGCTTCCCCTAGGATCATCTGTAGTGAGCGTGGCTTTATCCTCTTCCCCCTTCAAACCAAGTTTGAAGCCCTCTCACCGAGCCCTGCCAACTCATGAGCAGGAACCCTTTTCCCTCTTTGAGACAGCTGAACTCCATCTGTCCCCAGCAGGCCTGGTGCTGTGCAAACCTCCCCATGATCCAAAAAAAACCAAGCTGAAGAAACCGCCTTCATGACCGCGTACTTCAAAGATCTGCATGTTTTAAATTCTTGCTTTAGAAAGTTAGAAGCTAATAGATCTTTCCACATAAAAATTCTGTAGTTTTTTTTTGGTATGATCTCTGTCTTTTCTCTAAAGACAATATTAGATTAATTTTACACATCTGAAAATGGTACTAAAATTGATGCAGTTCAGGTTTTTCTCTGTTTTACTGGAATGTTTCTAGCAATATACTGTTACTGCCTCCTCTTACAGTTTTTCTGCTGCAGTTGGAAGAAATTGTACTCTGTTGGTGAGCAAACTGTAGGAGGTGATTTTGCTCTGACAGACTGATGCAACCTTGACAGTTACTGAAAGGCCAAACAAACTGATTTTTTTTTCTGGTTGTAGTCCACATAGCCACTATTTTAAGGAGCAAGTTGGAACAGGATTAATCATGTTTTCTAGTGCTGTATTCATCAGACACTTGCCTTTTTGGAGATTACTTTGCTACGTTTGTGTACCTGCCAGTACAGAATGAGAGAATAATTTTTGTTGGAGGTGAGCTTCCCAGTTCTGATGATATAACAGAGCTTTAGCCTTTGATTTCTTTCCAGTTTTCTTCTAAAAATAGCAGTCACATTATAATCAGTAAGTTCAAAAAACTTAATGTTGAGATAAAAATTTGATATTTACAGGACTGTTGTAAGCATCTTGGTTTCCAGAAGTTTAGAATGCTTGATGGCGGTCAGATACTTAATCTTCTGTAGAGCCAAGAAGCTTGTCCCATCACCTAAAACTGCTCGCATTCTCTCTGTGAACTTCTAATGATTATAAACTCACTGAACAAGGAAACTTTGTGCTTTGAAAGTATGTTATCCACCTGAAGCTGCATTATTACATTTATGGTCCTTCTTATTCTCTAAATGATTTCACATATGCAATATAAACAGCAATTGAAAATTTTAAGAAATTAAACTGCTTGCCAGAGGTGTTGTCATTACTACCATTTCTGGCCTTTGTTAAGATGTTTAGATTCTTGCTTTTACATAGAATTAAGGTAATGTGACAACTAATACACTGAAGCTGTTACTTTTTCTTGTAAATCTTCAAGGTAGAAGGAGTAGCATACCTAAGTTCTTTCCTGTGGAAATCAAAAAATTCAGGACTTTGGAGCAGCCCTCGAGGTGAGAACCTGCTAGATAGTGGTGCACCTTTTTATGAAACCTACAAGACCTCCGATGGAAAATTCATGGCAGTTGGTGCCATTGAGCCTCAATTCTATGAGCAGTTAATAAAGGGTAAGTAGCTTGGACCTGTTCTTTCATAATAAGCAAAGCGTGATTGAATGAATTCTTGAATATTTGTTTTTGATTCATAGAATCTTATAATTGTTTTGGTTTGAAAAGACCTTTAAGATCATCAAGTCTGACTGCTAACCCACCACTTCTGGGTGCAGATCAACACTAAACCATGTCCCTCAGTACCACATCTACATATCTTTTAAATACATCCAGGTATGGTGACTCCACCAGTTCCCTGGGCAGCCTATTCCAATTCTTGACAACCCTCACTGTGAAGAAAATTTCCTAACCTCCCCTGGTGCAACTTGAGGCTATTTCCTCTTGTTCTATTGCTTGTTACTTGGGAGAACAGACTCCCACCTCCTTTCAGGGATTTGTAGGGAGTGAATAGGTCATCGCTCAGCCTCCTCCAGGCTGAACAACCACAGTTCCCTCAGCTGCTCCTCATAAGACTCATTCTGTAGACCCTTCAGCACTTCACTGCCCTCCTTTGGACACGCTCCAGTACCTCAATGTCCTACCTGGAGTGAGGGGCCCAAAACTGAACCCAGTATTTGAGGTGTGGCCTCACCAGTGTCAAGTACAGGGGAATGATCACTTCCCAACGCCTGCTAGCTATGCTATTTCTGACACAACCGAGGATGCCATTGGCCTTCTTGGCCACCTGGGCACACTACTGGCTCATGTTCAGACAGCTGTCAGCCAGCACCCTTTCTCAACAGGCAGCTTTCCAGCCACTTTTCCCTGAGCCTGTAGCGCTGCATGGGGTCATTGTGACCAAAGATTGGTTATGTTGATTATGTGACCCATGCTATTGGTTATGTTATGCTATGGATATAATTTATTTATTTGAATGAAGATTATTTAAATATGCCTATAAAATATTATTTATCCGAGAAATTAGAATGGATCCCGTAAAGTAATTATGCAAAGTTACAACAGAAATTTGCAGATGCCTCTTTCCCTTTGAACTGTTTGTGTGCTTCAAGCTTTTGATGAGGTGTACTCTAAGCTTCTTAACTGGTTATTTAATGTAAAAATAATTTCGTCTCTTCTACTCCTTTGGTACTACTCCTATGCTTTCCATACAGAATTTATGAACACACGAAAAAAAAATTATAAGGATTTGGTATTTATTCTCTTTCCATTACTCTGAATATGAAAGATATAAAAAGTTTTCAGTATAATTTTAGTTTTGCTTTATGAGAAGGAATGCCTATAAGGATGTACTTAAACTGTATGTACTCAGTGTTACATGAACCACTATTTTATGTTCATGAGTTTCATGTGGCAAGTCTTCACAGAGTGAGGGTGGCAGAGTAGCTGTCTATTCTTGCCAAGTCTCTCCCTAAGCATTATACCTTGAATTATAGTACAGATACCTGTACTGGTTTTGGCTGGGGATAGAGTTAATTTTCTTCAAAATAGCTATGTTTTTCGTAGGGGCTATGCTTTGGAGTTGTGCTGGAAGCAGTGTTGATTATACACTGCTGAGCAGAGCTTACACAGAGCCAAGGCTTGTTCTGCTCCTCCCACTGCTCTGCCAGTGAGTAGGCTGGAAGTTCACAGGAATTTGTGAGGGGCCATGGCCAGGACAGCTGACCCCAAATGGCCAAAGGGGTATTCCATACCATATGATGTCATGCTCAGCAATAAAACAGGAGAGGGTGACGGGGTGGGCCACGGCTCCAGGACTGTCTGGACTTTGGTTAGTTGATTGTGAGCAATTGCTTCCATTTGCATCAGTTGTTTTTCTTGGGGTTTATTTTCCTCTCTCCTTGTTAATATTTTTTGTCCCTCATTTACATCCCACCACAGGGGAGTGAGTGAGCAGCTGTGTGGTGCTTATTTGTTAGCTGGGGTTAAACCACACCAATTCCTCTCACAGGCAGTCATGGCCAGCTCAGCCCCAGTCAGCTATGTCTTGCTAACAAGAGCATACTCAGTGCCAGGGTCTGAACTTCCAGCAGTTTTTGAAATTCAGGAGCATGGTAAGATGAAATGAAGGTGTGGGGTTGTAAAGTAGTGTATGACTTTGGTGAGCAGGATCCCAAAGAGAGATCTCGTTCTGTGCAGTTTGGCTTTGTTCTCTTGCAACTTGTGGTACTCCCGAAGTTCTTGCAGATCTGTGACCCTAAATGCCTTCTTCTCTGTGCGGCATAAAAAGGGCTGTGCAATTGTGTAGAACATCCAGATTGGTACATGCTGATATGTGAAATATGCAAGGCAGGCTCCTGGTGTGACTCAGAGATGTGTTCATTATGTGCTGCCCCCAGATCAGATGTCAAGTTAGGAAGAGACGTGTTCTTGGCTGAAGAGCCTCATATTTTTTCCCTCTGTCCTGAGAATAACTTGTTTGTGAATGGCAGTTCCAAGCCACTTGATTTTGAAATAGAAAGTATAGTTGATTATTCCACACTTTGCAGTTCTTTGAAATGTTATTCTTATCCAATCCCTTGAGTAATTTTTTTCTTTTGCTTGCAATAAATTGAGTTGGAGAACAAAAATAAATATACAGCTGTATCAAAGTGAAATGTAAACCTTTGCTCTGGAATCCAATGCATGTCTTCAAGGAGAATGCCTGTATTAAATACAAAGGAAAAAGGAAAAGAATAAAGCTGCTTACTCAAATACCCATATATTTGGCTTAAAGTGATCAAACACTGGACTGCAGTATTCAGGGCTACAGTAATTTTTTCTTCTCTAGAGACTAAGTTGAATAGCACTTAGTTTTAAGCTGCAGGAGTAGGATGAACTCTATATTTGTTCAAGAAGAAAACAAATTCTGTAATGGAGTCTGATCTTGTTTGTCACTCTTGCTCTCAGCGAACCTTTTCTGGATACTCCAGCCTTCTTGTATTGATTGTTGCCACAGGGCAACACTCATGCTTTTTTCTCTCAAGCAGCCAGACAGTTTATCCAGAAAGAAGCCTCTGATGGATGAATCCAGTGGTCAGGCAGTATAACATGGTCACTGACAGGTCTCTATCTTATCTAAATAACTCTTGATTGAGGAAAATACTAAAATTCTGTTTTCCTCATAGTTGCTTATAAGAAATTTAGAAGATAAATTTGGAGCAGCAGCTATGAATTCATCTGCCTATATTGGGGCACCCATATTGGGCAACTTTATTTTCGTGTTTGAAAGTATTCCTTATGCTTAAAATGCACAGAAATGGCTTGACTTTAACAGCTGAAGTTTCAAAAATAGTTATTCTAGCAATAACCAACTGGTGCATTCATTTGTAAGTACACAACAGCTGCACTCACAGCTCTGCCTGTGCTTCAGTCTGTTTCAGTCATGTTTTAAAAATCAACATACAGACTATAGTCTTACAAGGAAATTTTGCTTGTGTACCATGTTGGGGGTGCAGAAAGTAAAAGGTGACATCTGCAGGGTGGAGGGGACAGCAGAGATGACCCTAAATTGACCAACAAGGTATTCTGCCCCATATACATTATATTCAAAGTTGGGGGATAACAAGGGTCAGGTTTTTCTTCTTCAAGGTCTGTCATTTGCACAGGACTCCATCTGTTCTGCCTTTCATCCTGATCTGTGTGTTCCTGAATCCGGTACCAGAATCCAGCTCCTAAACATGGTTCTCATCTGCTGCGGGGCCCAGCCTGGGACTTCCCCAGAGCCGGCTCCACAGCATCAGTGGCGATGGTGATGGAATTGCTGTCAAGGGGGGTTGGGTTTAGTACTGGTTTTGTATATATTTGTATATATTCCATTTTCTTATTAATATTTCTTTCATTAAAGCTCTTCTGTCCTTCTTTTCTAATCGCTAAGTCTCTCTCCCTTATTCCTTTTCTCTTCCCCGTTGGAGAGGGTGAGGGATTAACAGCAACTCTGAGCCTAAAACCTCGACGGCAGTCAATAATTTTTCTTTGTTTATTTTGTAGAAGTGTGTTTTTTAAAGCATCAGACTGAACTCCAGATTTTTTCACAATATTGCACATAAAATAAGTGATCTTTCTTCATTGTGGTTTAGGTGCATATTATGAACTGTTCAGATTTTCATATATTTTTTTCATATTTTTTGCCTTCAGTAGTTAATGGTTGAAAGCTTTCCGAAGCAATAGTGTACTAAATTAGAACAGCAGATCCTTCTTGTGGCTTAAGGAATTTTTCCTTTCTGGGATATCTATTGCAAAAATTCAGTTCAGAATTTAAACCTTTGGATGTTATAGGGAAGAAAAAGCTGCTCATGAGAATTGTATTGTTCTTTCACAAACCTGAGGAGCTTTAACTTAGGCTGAGTTGTCTGTTCCAGGCATTATTTCCCTGCTTCGAAGTAGCTTTAAAATGGTATGTTCCGGTTACAATCTCCATAATTTTTCATATTTTTTTTCCCATAATTCTGGTCAGGTTTTCTGGTGAACAATGTCATGCTGTTCCAGATAAAATATATTCAAAACCCACTCTACGTCTCTGTCCATATTCAGAGTATAGATTACTTTTGCTGCATCTTTATAATGAGAACACAAGGATATGGGTGTTGCAGATGTAAGAGTTTGAGATTTAAAGACTGCAGAATTGAGAAAGGAACACGATTTCTGAACCATTTGTCACTGCTCACAGAATTCTGGTTAGCCCAAGTGAAACTGTTTTCCTTTTAGTTTTGGTTCACTTCAGTGTTTCCCTGCAGAATTAGGAATCCAGTGCTGGACCAGGGTATAGTTAATGACATGGGAAGGAAAGTTCTTAAGAGGTCTGCAGAGGGAAATTAAGTAAGTTTAAGAAAATACAGCATCTTAGTTTGAGGAGATTGTTGGCTTTGTAGGTTGTGCTCAGCAGGAAAAATTAAATTTTTGCTTACTACAGATTAATGATTTTTTTTTTTTTTTTTTTTTTTTTGGAAGCTATATAAAATAGAGTAAATGATTGCTTGTAGCATTAGGAGTTGTATTCTGGGCTCACTATAGACTGTTAGCTGTGAACAGACATGCTGTTAATCCTTTTGCTTGTATTAATTGTTTTACTACAAAAGTCAGACAATAAATAACTGAAATGCCTTTGCACCTTATGAAGAATCTGATGTAAGAAACCTGTACTACTAATATTAAGTCTTAGTGTGTTGACAGAAAGAGACAAAATGTCTTCTAACTGACCTGTAAATTTCTTCTGCAGGTTTCTATTGACTTTTATCAGCATGTGCTTAGTATTGCTGTAGTCAGGCCACTAGAGGCATGCAGAAAACAGTAAAATTGAGTATCACGTGAGAGTAAGGGTTTGATTCTGCATTACCATGCAGTGTAAACTTGGTTACATATATACTTGGTTACATGCATGCACACATAAACTTGGTTACAACTTAGAATCGGGTTAGGTTAATGTGAAAAGCATTTAACAGTCACAAGTTTTGAATGGGTGTTAGGCAGTACTCCTTTCATACTACTTTGATACTACTGCATTGTGTGGCTTCTAGTTAAAAAGAAGGGAAAAAGCCTTAGGAAGCACTTTCAAAACGTAATTTACATCACTATGAAGGATTCCCGTGGGGCTCTTCATTTTGTGTAAAGTATAAGTACTGTCTTAAAAAAGTGCTAATGTACTGAATTCAATACAGCTTTGTTATTAATATTTGCAGAGTGGACCACGATTTTCCTCATTATGTTTTAGACAACCTCGTGACAAATAATGTTAAGTTTTATTTGAATTTACTCATGATAAGCCCTAAATATTGTACAAATACTTAGAAGGCCAGGTTCTTGCTGCACCAAAACATTTGCAATTCTGGTAATTAAACATGTAAATTCGGAGTACAACCATGGATGCCTTTGTGGCAGTGCTCTGGTAGTAGTCTGAGCTCAATCAACCTTTATCTCAAGAGTCTCTGTCTAAAAAATAACTTAAGTTTCAGAAACTTTGATCAGAGAATAAAAACATTTGCATAGTTACTTTAATGAAAATACACTACTGTCTTGCAATATTCTAAACTTCAGTTGCCTTTCAGAGTGAGAATTAATTATATTCAGAGAGACAGAATGCCCAATGACATACACATGGCTCTGATTTGGGCCAAAATTAAGGAATGTCATACTGGTTGCCTCTATTCAGTCATGTTATGGCAATATAATTTCAAAATTCCTGTGCTACAAGCATACAATTTTGAAAAGCAGATCAGCAAGTTAAACCAAGAAAATCCTGGACAAAGCTCTGCTAGGGATCCTAAATAATCTTTTAAAATAGTATGGCTGAAAGAAACATTAACAGACTGCTTATTTCCAACATACCAAAGCAACTTTGATGACTTAGCTAAAGAAATTTACCTTTTTCTCTCTTGAAGTAAGTGCGTAATTTTACTGGAGTTTGTCTAAGAAGTTTTCATGTTTCGAAAATCATTATTTCAAATCTGTACTAAGGTAGTTTACTAGGCTTTTCTAAACAAAAATACCTAGATGAAAATTTGAACAAAAAAACTTGGAAATAAGTTGTGATTGCTTTTCCAAGGTCAAGGTTTAGGGTCAGTGCCATCCACTAGATGAATAACAGACGCTCTCTCTTAACATCTCTCCCTTACCTGAGTGGAATAGTAAGTGCATAAGGCAGAGATACTTAGGGATTGCAAAGTAAAACTAAAACAGCTTTAATGAAAATAGCAATAATAATAATGATAAAATGGAATATATACTAGTAGATACAACCCAGTATCAAGCCCAGCTGCCCTGATGGAAGTTATGTGACCATTGCCACTGATGCTGTGGAGCAGGTGCTGGGGAAGTCCCAGGCTGGACTCTGTGGCAGACGGGAAGCGGATTCAGGAGCCGGATTCTGAAACCGGATCCAGGAACGCACGGATCAGGATTGAAGTCAGAACAGACAGAGTCCTCCTCGGATGCCGGCCTTTGAAGAAGAGGCTTGTCCCTCGTGCCCCCTCGGTCTTATACTGAATATGCTGTACATGGGATGAAATCTCTTGCTGGCCGGTTTAGGGTCACCAGTCCTGTCTGCTCCTCCCCGCAGGCGTTGCCTCGTCCCGTCTGCACCCCCCGAACCCCACAGTACACAAGATCCAGCAGCAGTCTTGGTCTGCACACCAATCCTTGGTAGTAACGCTAAACACTGAGTGTTGTCACTGCCAGAAGCAGACGCTGTCTGAGAAAATCAGCCATTTCCTTCAGAAAGTACAGTCACTTAGGAGAGACTGAGCTGTGAAGTAAAATTACTGAACAGAATTAGTTGTAATTCAAACCAGGACAACCAGATATTATGTGTAAATGATACTTTGGTTTTGATTATGTTGAGTGAAATCTGTCATCCTGTGGTATCTCAAACAATTCTGCGCTGTGTAATTGTTTCCTTGTTGACTCAGTTGCTCCTGCTGTGATTTGGTTTGTCTGCACACAAATGGCTCACACAAGCTGGAAAATGAGAAGCTGTAATGCTTAAATGCTGTGAGTCGTGCTATTTAAAGTTCAAGTCTTCAGTGGTCAATGGAAAATGAACACATAATATTAAATTCCAGGTTCTGCATATTCTATTTTGCTAGAGTGTGTAATGTTCAGCCAACTTTCCATCTGGCATGATCTTCGAATATAATTGTGTAATGGATAATGGTAGAGCTCTGTTCGTGTTGGACTGGCCAGTAGAACCCAAACCATAGTTAATAAGCAAGTAAATATGTAGGAAACGATGTTTCCAATTGACAAGAGTTAGTGCATTGAGACAATCTCAGACAGTGTGTCAGTTAGCTTTACTTGTTGTGGAAGGTGAATTTGCCTCACCTCCTAGTTCTTAAGTAAACTGTATAGCACTGTTCATCTTTAGTATTATACTTTGAAGATTAATAATTAAATTCATTTGGAAAGCATTGTTACATTCTATTTATTTTTGGATGCTCAACCAGTATAAGTAATCTTCAGCTCATTTTTTTTAAGATTATGTGAATGATTATGAAGACTAGATTTTAAGTTTAGTGATTTGAAGTTCACATGACTTGGTAACACATCAAGTACTGATGTTTACTGATGTTTGTAGTAATACTTATCCTGATAGCTGTAGGAATCTCTAATAAGATAGGAAAATGCTTATTCTGTCTTTGTATTGATTTTCTTATAAACATGAACTGCAAGGCTGTATTTCTGTATCTGGAGATTGCCAATTTCTCTGTTTTCCTGTGCAGTACCAAGGAAGATTTCAAAGCATGTATTAATTGTCAAAGCTACTATTTAAGAACCTTGTGCTCAATGGTGAAATGACAAAATGTTCAAACACTTGCTGAATGTCCAGCTCTGACAGCTGTGCTGACTTCTGTGAGATGTGTGTTGCAGCAGTCCAAGATCCATTCAGCAGACTTTTGTGTTGCTACTGCCAGATAGGGAGTACAACACCTATTACAGAAAATGTTCTCAGGAAAAAATGTTATCTCAAGGCAGCTGCTGCTCTTATGAAGTATTTATACAAATGAATGTTTGTTATAGGCACTTATTTAAAAGGCTGCAGCTAATGTGGTTTAGTTTAATTGCAAGTAATAGAAATTTTTATTCTTCTGCTACTGCCCCCTCATAGGTATCCTAATAAAGTTTGAAGCAACGTTTAGTTAGTATCCTCTGCTGTGTTGGACTACCTGCAAAATATTAACTTCTCAACGAATGTACTTAGTTCTGGGGATCACCTGGTAATTTATATAAACTGTACTATAGTTAAACTTTGCTTTCTCCTTTCAGGTCTTGGGCTAGATTCAGATAAACTTCCCAGTCAGTTCAGTTACTCCGACTGGCCTGAAATAAAGAAAAGAATTGCATCTGCATTTGCACAGAAAACACAAGCTGAGTGGTGCAACATATTTGATGGTACTGATGCCTGTGTGACCCCTGTTTTATCCTTTGATGAAGTCGCCTCACATCAGCATAACAAACAAAGACGTTCTTTTATCAAAAACGATCAGGAAGAGATAAGTCCTAGACCTGCTCCTCTTCTATCAAGGACCCCTGCTGTTCCATCGTTTCAAAGAGATCCTTTTATAGGAGAACACACTGAAGAGATACTTCTAGAATATGGATTTACTAAGGAAGAGATTGCTAATCTTTATGCTAATAAAGTCATAGAATCCAATAACATAAAAGCTAAATTATAATCTCTTAACTGTGCAAATAAGGCTGATACAGTAAGTATGCGTTAAAATTGAATTATATGCACATAAATGTTTGCATTATACTGTTTTTAAATTTTGGGGATTTTTTTTTAAATTATTGAAGCTTTTAATTTAATTGAAAACAGTGTGAGTTACCTACTTGTATACCTGGATGGTCTCCAGTATGGAATGATACCAAAATGATGTTCTGAAGATCAGCACAGTTTGCTTAGTAAGCAGCTGTAAATCTTCAAATTCATAGAATCATAGAATGGTAGGGCTTGGAAGGCACCTCTGGAGATCATCAAGTCCAATCCCCCTGCCAAAGCAGGATCACCTAGGGAATGTGGCTCAGGAACGCATCCAGGCAGGTACTGAAAGTCTCCAGAGAAGAATACTCCACAACCTCTCTGGGCAGCCTGTTCCAGTGCTCCATCACCCTCACAGTAAAGAAGTTACTCCTCATGTTGAGGTGGAACCTTCTATGCTCAAGTTTATACCTGTTATTCCTTGTACTGTTGCTGGACACTAAAGAAAAGAGATTGTCTCCATCCATTCGACACCCACCCTTCAGATATTTATAGACGTTAATAAGATCCCCTCTCAGTCTTCTCCTCTCAAGACTAAACAGCCCCAGTTCCCTCAGTCTTTCTTCATAGAGGAGACGCTCAAGTCCCTTAATCATCCTCATAGCTCTCCATTGGACTCTTTCCAGTAGATCCTTGTCTCTCTTAAACTGGAGAGCCCAAAACTGGACACAGTATTCCGGGTGTGGTCTCATTAGGGCAGAGTAGAGGGGAAGGAGAACCTCTCTTGACCTGCTGGACACAGTTTTCTTAACACACTCAAGGATGCCATTGGCCTTTCTGGCTGCAAGGGCCCTTTGCTGTTCCATGGGTAACTTACTGTCCACTAGGACTCCAAGGTCTTTCTCTGTGGAGCTGCTTTCCAGCAGGATGGACGCTAACCTGTCCTGGTGTCTGGTGTTATTCCTCCCCAGATGCAGGACTCTACACCTGTCTTTATTGAACTTCATGAGATTCACCTTCACCCAGCTCTCCCGCCTGTCCAGATCTCACTGGATGGCAGCACAGCCTCCTGGTGTGTCAGCCACCCCTCCCAGCTTCGTACCATCAGCAAACTTGCCAAGGGTACACTCTGTCCCCTTGTCCAGGTTGTTGATGAAGACATTGAACAAAACAGGACCCAGTACTGACCCCTGGGGAGCACCACTGGCCACAGGCCTCCAGCTTGACTCTGTGCCACTGATCACAACCCTCTGAACTCTGTTGTTGAGCCGGTTTTCAATCCACCCCACAGACCAATTGTCTATGCCACATTGCTTCAGATTTTCTACAACGATGTTATGGGAGACAGTATCAAAAGCCTTACTGAAGTCAAGGTAAATGACATCCACTGCTCTCCCTTCATCTATCCATTTGGTCGTGGCTTCATAGAATGGTATCAGATTGGTCAAGCAGGATTTCCCTTTGGTAAATCCATGTTGGTTACTCCTGATAACCTTCTTTTCTTCCATGTGGTTAGAGATGGCCTCCAGAATGAGCTGCTCCATCACCTTTCCAGGGATGGAGGTGAGGCTGGCCAGTCTGTAATTGCTTGGGTCTTCCCTCTTGCCCTTTTTGAAGACTGGAATGACAGTGGCTTTCCTCCAGTCATCAAGCACCTCTCCTGTTCTCCATGATTTTTCAAATATGATGGAGAGCAGCTCAGCAACAGTATCAGCCGGCTCTTTCAGCACACAGGGATGCACTCCACCGGGGAGCATGGACTTGTGTGTTTTCAGTTTATCCAAGTGATCCCTAACTCAATCCTGACGGACTAGCTGAGTGTCTTCCTCTCTCCAGTTGTGCTCTCTTCCTTCCAGTGACTGGGGTTCCTGAGGGCTGCTCTTCGGAGTAAAGACTGAGCAAAGAAGGCATTCAGAAGCTCTGCTATCTTTGCAACTTCTGTTACCATGTATCTCACCTCATTTAGCAGTAGACCCACTTTTTCCCTACTCTTCCTTTTCTCACTGATGTATTTGAAAAAGCTCTTCTTGTTTTCTCTCACCTCCCTGGAGAGACTAAGTTCCAAGAGAGCCTCAGCCTTTCTTCTCGAGCCTCTACGTACCCTGGCAGTATTTCTGTAATCCTCCCAATTAACCAGACCCTTTTTCCACATACTGCAAACCTCACTTTGCCACCTGAGTTCTTCAGGAGCTCCCTGTTTATCCATGCAGGTCTCCTGCCACCTCTGCTTGATTTTTTTTTTTTTTAATTTTCAAAGGAAAACATTTATCTTGAGCTTGGAGGAGGTGATGTTTGAATACTAACCAGCTCTCTTGGGCTCCCCTACCACCTAGAGACTTAGACCAGGGGATATTTCTAAGTAGATTTTTGAAGAGGGCAAAGTTAGCCCCCTTAAAGTCCAGGGTAGAAGTTTTACTTATTACCGTGTTTCTTTCCCTAATTGTATTAAACTCTAGCATATCATGGTTGCTACAGACAAGACTACCCCCAACCATGACATCTGCAGCCAGACATTCTTTGTTTATTAATACAAGGTTCAGCATCACAGCTCTCCTTGTTGGTTCTTTAACTACCTGCAGCAGAAAGTTGTCATCAGTGCACCGCAGGAACCTTTTGGACAGCTTATGTCTGCGTGATTTTTCCAGCTAATAACAGGGTGATTGAAGTCACCCATGAGCGCCAGGGCATGTGATCTTGAGGCTACTTCCAGCTGCCTGTAGAAGGCCTCATCAACAGCTTCTTCCTGGTTTGGTGGTCTGTAGTAGATGCCCACAACAGTATCACCCACGTTGACATGTCCCTTAACTCTTACCCATAAGCTTTCAGCTCTTTCATCATCTCCCCTTCATTAGATAAATGCATTCTGGTTGGTTAGTCACATAGAGAGCAACTCCACCACCTTGCCTCATCAGTCCATGCTTTCTAAAATGTACACAGTCATCTGTTACCACATTCCACCATGTGTCTGTAATTGTGAAGAGACCACAGCCTTGCGACTGCACTCAGATTTCTAGTTCATCTTGTTTATTTCCCGTGCTTATTGCATTGGTATACAGACACTTCAGAGACTTAGTAGAGGAGCATCTGTTGTCTCCATTGATCCTGTTTCTTCCCCCCTTCCCCCTTCAAATCTAGTGTAAAGCTCTGACAATGAGCCTGGCCAACTCCCGTGCTAGAATCCTTCTCCCCCTTTATGAGAGACGTACCCCATCAGCCACCAGCAGACCTGGCCTCATGTAGATTGACCGATGGTCAGAAAAACCAAAGTCCTGCTGGTGGCACCAGTCTCGAAGCCAAGAGTTTATCTGTGGAGTCCTCCTCAGTCTTTCTGGGTTGGATCCTGCAAATAGGGGTATAGAGGGGAGCACTACCTGTGCTCCCGCTCCCTTGACTAGGTGATCAGACATTGGAACGGGCTGCCCAGGGAGGTGGTAGAGTCACCATCCCTGGATGTATTTAAAGAAAGGCTGGATGTGGCACTTAGTGCCATGGTCTAGCTGATGTGTCAGTGTCAGGTCATAGGCTGGACTTGATGATCTCAGAGTTCTTTTCCAGACTCAGTAATTCTGTGATTCTGTGACCGAAGGCCATGAAGTCTGTCTTGACAGCCCTCAGTTTTCTTCTCTCAGGTATATCACTGCCTATCTGGAAAGTCAGAAGGGGATAATAATCTGTGGGCTGTACTATAGTAGGACTATAAATTTTCAAATATCATATTCTATGTAATGTTTGTTTCCTTTAATTCTTAGTTACACCATTGTTTTATAATGTATGTTGTGATTATAGGAAGGCAATACTTCTCACAAAATATGGCTATATAGTTGCTAAACAAGTGATCATGTTGTTTACACATAGCTTAGAAGAGATTGTTTTCTGTTTTATCATATTCATTAATTTGCCTAATCATGCCAAAACAATGGTTGAAATAATGCCGATTTTTTACATACTGCTGTAGAATTACTATAATAAAATAATTCTATTTAATTGCCTGACTACATTTTCTTAACACAGTTACCTGATTATATTACATTTGGAATTTCAGTTTGTTTAGAAGATCACGTCAGAATGAAATTTATTTTTTTAAAAATAGCTACCAAGTATTAATACTTTCATCTGTTTTTGGAAAAATGGTAGGCAGCTTAGCTGCATAGGTTTTAAACAACGGTATTCCACGGTGGTTTTAATTTCCTTCAAAATTAAGTTGTTATTTGACAGTGTCCTTCAAGGCAACAGAAAATATTCTCTTAAAAAGAATTACTTATATGGCATTAATACAAGTTTTCTTTAGTCTTGCATGTCAGGAATCATGACATGAGGAGTTGGTCTTTTTAGTAATTTTGTCAGAGTGATTAGCTTTCTGAAGATTAGTTTGTTGCTCACAGAGACTTCCAAAGCTGAGATTTGCTTTAGCTCATTTTACATGTGTCGTGCCAAAAATGACAACATTATTATTATAAAAAAAGCCTTTTACATTCTATCACATAAACACCTGCCTAGAAGCAAGAATTATCTTGTAGGTCCTGACAAATTAGATAGATAAACAATCATCAAAAGCATCTGAACTTCTCTAATGTAAATTACTGAATATTATACACCTTTACAGTAAGATTTTACAATATGGTTAGTTTGAAATGCATCTCATTGTGTTGGAGAAGAATGAACACTGTCAATGTAATCTCCAGTGCACATAAGTTTTGACCCAAAAATTGCTAAGTTCTATTTAAAAATTCATGTTAACTTCAGCATAGGTTGAACCAGCTGCCTCAGGTGGGAAACCTGAAAGGTACAGTTTTGGTGTGTCACTACAGATTTCTTTCAACATCTTCTCTTATCAGGTAACACTTTTTAAAAACAAAAAAAAAACCCAAAAAAGTGATCCTGATGTGCTTTGTTTTTCAGAAACTGAGAAAATAGTAAGTTGTATTGAGGGTGGCAGACAGCACATACAAAAAACTCTCACCAGTTGATGTTTGTCAGACTTCTGTCAAGCATTTTATCTGCCACTGGCACTCCAGGGGGATAGGTAGGTTCACTTGTCCTCATGAACTGCACTGAAATTCTTTTCTGGACACTTACTGTGAATTTTTTCCCGCATGTTTTGTTTAACAGACATTGGCACTGTCTGGCACTCCTGTCATTTGCCGAACAGAAAGATGAGGGCTTGAGATTTCTTGGTGTCACCACTGTCTTACAGTAACAAGAGGAATAGCTTTGTGTCAGGCGAATTCTGTGCCTTGCAGTTGTGATGTTAAGTTCCCATTACATGTGTGTTTCGTGCTTGTACAGTAATTCTTTATCTGTGGACAGTTGGGAGCTTTACAGACGCCTAAGAGCTCAGATCTGCTAATGTTAACACAGGCTACCCCGCCCCCTTCCTTGCATAACTTGTGATCGCAGAGCCATGAAAGTATGTGAGTCCCTCCCCCAGCACAGGCCGATCCCACCCAGCATATGACCTGGGCTCCATGTCAGCCAGAGCAGGCAGCACCGCCTTGCTAGAACACTGAACATACCCAGAGTGATGACCTTAACGAAAGAAAGTTTCCACGGGGCTCTTCCACCCCCTTCTGAGATGTCCAAGGCCAACATGGGCAGCACCAGAGAGAAGGAGGAGGCTCTGCTGCAACCTGCGATGAGGACTGGAGCAATGGTGCAGAAGAAGCAAGTGGTGGGAAGGCTGGTCATGCACAGCATGGCGATGTTCGGCCGGGAGTTCTGTTACGCTGTGGAGGCCGCCTTTGTCACGCCGGTGCTGCTCAGTGTAGGGCTGCCCAAGAACCTCTACAGCCTGGTGTGGCTCATCAGCCCTATCCTGGGCTTCGTGCTGCAGCCTGTGGTAGGTTCAGCCAGTGATCGCTGCACCTGTAGCTGGGGCAGGAGGCGACCTTACATTCTGGTTCTGGGCATCATAATGCTGTTAGGCATGACTTTGTACCTCAATGGGGACGTGATCATCTCAGGTGAGTGAGGGGCGTACACTGTACTAACAGACAAAACTCCTCCTAGCCTGAATCGGAAAGAAAAGAGGGGTTCCTTCTTTTTTTTTTTTCCCCTGCTAAAATGGTCTGTTAAAATTGGGTATTGTTACTCAGCTACATTTGAAGGAGCTGGGGAACACTGCAGTCTGCATATATGTTTAATTCTAGCACTGCATGTTATGTACCATGTACATAGTGTTCTGTGGTTTGTGCATGTGATTACAGTATGCTGTATGTTGGTGCGGTTGCCTGATCAGTTCATACAAGTAAAGCACTGCTTAGGCCCAGGGAAGATTTTATGAACTAAAATCTACCTTCTTAAGTTAAATGATCAATATTTTTTGTGTGATGTAATACACATCCAAACTGAATATCTGTTAATCCTTAATTTAGATGGATAAGCATTCAAAATACCTATCTTTAATTACTGCAGCACTGGCTTGACTTGGGAGTGTGTTATGCTGGTCAGTAACAGAAATCCCCAACTCCTTGGAAACTTGGAATGTGCAAAATGAAGTAGAAGTTACATCCCTGGATACTGTTACATTTCAGTTCAAGGTGTAACTTCTCAAACTCTTGATAGAAAATTGTTGCTGTCATTATGACTTGATGGGGGGGCAGTGTGTGTGTGTGCGTGTGTGTTTATGGATTGATCTATTCTCTTGTCCTGGATATCATTGGTGTTGAATGTACTTGTACTCATTTGCCAAAAAAGAGGTGTTACAGTCCAGTCTTGGTGATCTAAAACTATAGAAGAGTGGGACAAGTACAATAAACCAGAAAAGTACTGTAAAACGCATGTGTGTTAGACTACCAGAGCATGCCATAGAAGTGCCAAGGAGTAGACTAAGGCTAGTGGTGCCCTTGATTGTGTAGCTTGGGGTGCTCTGGGCTTGTGCTGACTCAAGGCAGTAAGTCAACATAGCACAGCTCACTACTATACAGACTCAGTTATCCTGCTTACCTGGTGTGATTCTGGTATCATGCTCTCTCTCTTGCAGAACTAAGCATTGTTTAGATTTGCAGGTATCAGGGCATATAAAATGTGGTTTTGTGGAACATGGCACTGTTGCTGTGAGAATGAGGGTGTTTCTCTTTTTGTAGCTTTCATCGGTGAGAGAGACAAGCAGCGGACGTGGGCAATAATCATTACCATGCTGGGAGTAGTGCTTTTTGATTTTGCAGCTGATTTTATTGATGGCCCCATCAAAGCATATTTATTTGATGTCTGCTCTCATCAGGATAAAGAGAAGGGTCTGCATTACCACGCCCTCTTTACAGGTACTCAGATCCCTTTCCTTCCTACCTCTTGAAGGAGGAGAAGGTGATTGCATGGATTTTGTCCTCACTGTGTTTCTAATCTTGAATGAACTGATCATCTGATCCCGCGCTTCAGTCACGAGTCTTTTGTTGCTGGGTTTTCACTACTCCAGAGAAAAGCAACTTGTGATTGCTGCTACAAGAATTCTGCTGCAGAAGGCTGCAGGCATAAACATTTACAGCAACATAGCCATGATTTAAGTAAGAACAATTAATTATTTTAAGATGTGAAGTAGTATTTATTGAGCCTGTTCAGATTTCTTTTTCAAGTTTTTGGTGAAGCAAAAATTAAGGGATGTAACTTGTTTCCTTTTCATAACACATAAAACCAACATTTTTGACTCAGTGTGTGACATAGAGCAAGAGCTGCACAAATGAAAATAGTTTATTTTCAGTATGTACTGCCTTCCTGTATAGAAGTAGGCATTCTGTATAAAATTCAGACCTTCACAACTTCCACAAAGTAAGTTCAGGTGGTTCAGTCCAGACTCTTGCAAGTGAAGTTAAGAGCTTCATTTGCCTCTATACATGTTGGAAATGTTGCTGAGTTACAGAAGGAAGCCTTGTGTTGAGAAAGCTCACAGGGAAGGTACATAAGGCTGTGTACCTGTAATGTGAATCCAGAGAATCTTGTGGCCATGTCTGAGAGCTGTCACTGTGAAAGGACGGGACAAAAAGTAGACTAGATGAGAAGTCTTTCCATCTGACATGATGCAGATTTTTGGGGCTACTAAGCTGGCCCAAGAGCAAAGGCATGTAGATTCAATGACAGTTACTCTAGGTGAGGAGGCAGTTGTGTTAGCTATTGACAACAGGCCAATTTTGGACATAGAAATTAGCTGTGTCCAGTAACATGGGTTATAAAGGAACCTTAAAACTACATAGGAAGTCCATTAGGATATCCATTAGAAAATGACAGATAAAATTTTTAACAATACTTGTCTGGACAGAGAGGGGAGGGAGAGAGTCTTTATATACATTCTTGCCTTCAGCAAGAATGCAAGTTTCTCTTGGATGATACTAAAAAGACTTGATTCCAAATTTGGAGCTACAAATCTAGATGATTGATTTGTGTATTGAGCTGTGAAAAGGGATTTGAGACAAATCACATCAAATAAGACTGGAACAGATTGCATTATTTTGGACCAGCACCCTGGGCTCTCTATAGCAAGATGATCATATCTTAAACCTTCCTGATGGGTAATTACCCAGCCTGTCCTTAAAATCCACCCTTGATAGGTGTTCTGCAGCTCTCCCAAGTCAGTCTTCTCCAGCACTTCACGGTCCTCATTAAACAGTTTTCCCTAAAATCTAATCTTAATGTGCTTACAATTCACACTTATTTATGTTCCTCTTAAACACAGATAGCAATCTTCCCATTCCTTTTCTAGATTCTGTTTTAGATATGATTTTGTTTCCCCTATAACTAAATATCTGTGCAAACTTTCAGTGTAGGTTTTCTTTAGAAGGTATTAACAGCTTAATTTTTTTTCACAAGAGCAACCAAGGGTACAGCCCGCTCTAAAATGCAGTAGGACACAATGTCGGGGGGCCATAATCAGAACCAAGAAGGAAAAAAGTGCAGAGAATGAAAGCAAAGTCACATGTTTTGTAGGTGAAGCAAATGTAGGTTCTGTTTCCTCTGTTACTCTTCAGTAGACAGAATTGTTCTCCCATACATTGTCTTCATTTCTCCTAAGCAGAAGAGTAGAAAAATACTTAAAAGTCCTTCAAATGCTTCTATCCTGCTTAGCTCCTACATCCTGCAGAGCCACCTTGTTAACAAGGTGTCAGGACTCTACAAAGCTGCTTCCCTTACCAGAGCTCTGTACTGTATGTTAACAGTGGGCATTTTTTTTTTGTGCTTCTGAAACTGTGTGCACTAAGAACAAAAAGAAATTGTAAAAAAGTTGGACTGAACACTGGGTTTAATAACTTCCAGACATAAGGTAGCAGTAGCATTCTCATTTTACCTTTTATTCTAACTTTTCTGAGAAAATCAGGAAATGGAATTGCACATTTGTATTCAATCCTTTTTGTTTTCTTTTCCAAGTGGTAGAATTTTGATAAGTACAAAACAATCCTTTCAGGTTTGTTTCCTATTTTTAAAATTTGACATGGAGACAGTATTTCTGTCTATATTCAGCTATAAAAATACACTTTACAGGGTCTAATCCGTAGATAGTCTCAATATAATTTAAAAAAAAAGAAAATCTGACAAATTTTTAAAATTCCACTAATTTAAATAGAATTTTATTTTGTGTTTTGAAGAAAGTATAGCTTCCAAGAATCAGAAAAAGATATGGATGCTCATACTGCTGTATGTTCATGCATTTTTTTGAGAGTTCTGTCCAACAGAACTGAGGAGCTTTTTCAAGAGGTGTTCTGCTAAATGCTCATGTATGTGATCAGCTCAGTATTCCTATTTATTGTGATTAATACCTGAAGAGTTATTATTTAGTCATTTCTAGAGAGGATCATATGTTGGGGGTGTTGTGCACTGTTTGCTTCTTTTATCAATGCCAGTAGATCTTTTTTCTCCCTTTTTCCCACCCCTGCAGGTTTGGGAGGAGCCCTGGGATACCTGACAGGTGCTATGGATTGGGGTCAGACTGTGCTAGGATATTCCTTAGCATCAGAATTCCAGGTGATTTTCTTCTTCGCAGCCTTGGTTTTCCTAGTGTGCCTTACCATACATCTGCGCAGTATTCCTGAAGTCCCACTCAGATATGAGAATGAAGAGACAAAGTTCTTGTTGGAAGTGACTGAATCCTATAAATATAGCTCCATAGAGGAGGAAATCAAGAATGGTTACTTAAAATCGACATGTACTGAAATAAAGGCTGGAGCTAAATCAGGGAACTGTACTGTTGCATCACGTAGCGAGGTAAGTGCAGAGATGATTTTGTCAGCTGTATCATTGCATCTTTGAAGACCCTTTAATTAGTTAATGCTGACTAATTGGAGAGCCCTTTCACATACACAGCAAAAGAATCCTCCACTAAGATAACAGGGTCAGGAGAAAGGCTGCTTTCTTCTTATTTATGAAGTATTTCCAGCAAGAGGAATGAGACATACTAGTCCTGGTGCTTTGAACAACTGGCAGAGATGAAGGAGAACCAGGTTCAGGTTTCTGCTCTGTGACAGTCTCTTGATATCCTCTTCTTGTGAATGTTGTCAAGAGGATCTGCTTTGTCATTTAGTCCTGATAGAATTAGCATCGTTGTGAATGAGGACTACAGACCACTGACCTGCGATGTAAATCTGTAACTCCCTCTGAAGTCCACACACTTTTGTAAGTAATGCATATAACGGGTTTGTTCCCTGGTCTAGTAAACATTTGGGTTTTTTTGCTGCTCCACGTTTCATGGAGGATTTATTGACAGTACTGATGTGTCTAAAAACTCTGCTTCTACAGCAGTGCAACTTATCTTCTGGAGTTTAAGTTTTATTTTGAAGTGATGTTGTAGCTGTGTGTTTGACAGAACTTTTAGGTGGGAAAGAATGGTTGTTACTTTGTTTCTGCTGCATTTTTATGAGAGGTAACTGCAATCTAAGGCAGCTCAGAAAATGTGAATCTACCTGAAAAATATCTGGAGAGCACATTTCTAGAATAGTCTTGGGAACAGATAGTAGTTGTTACTGTTTTGTTGATGACTTTTAGTGCTAGAAATTCTTGCTGCGCTGTCATGTTACCTATGTAAGCAAATGATGTTGTATATGTTTGGCTTCTTGTATAACTAAGTGATGAAATAATTTCTTGTTGTTTTACTTCTGATATCTTGGCATTATTTTTATCTATTTCTGAAAAAGGTCTTGATAAATCAGGTAAAATATACCTAGAATGTGCAGATCGTTATAAGCTAGAAACCTAAACTCATGTTTAGGCTATAAATAAAAGGGATTTATTCTTTTTTACTGTTTATCATTTGTATTATAATAGCACTTGGTATTCCTAACACAAAGAAAAGTATTACTACACCAGGTATAACACAAAGGTAGAATAAAAGATCAACACTGCCTGATGAGAATGACAGACAAACACTGAGAGGGGCAGACAGCAAAGCAACAGGTTTTTTTGGAGAATATGTCAGGCACACTGTGATGCTCTCCCCGTTTCCCCACCATAGGCCAACTTGAGCAGGCTGCATCCTTCACCAGCCCTGTTCACTCTGACCATCCTCCAAACTGTCAGAGAAGCTGAGTGTCATTGACTGCTTGGCCCATGTGGGCTCCAAAGAAAGAAAAATAAGTGCAGAAGAGAGAGCAGATGTGGTGAAAGCAAAGGGAGAAGACTATGGACTGGGGTAGCCGCTACCTTGGCAAGGACTAATTCCATCGAATCAGTAATGTCGTGAATCTCTGGCAGCCAGTGTAGACAAGCTTGTGCCATTGCACTCCTCTATATTTTTTGCTGGGGAGGCATTGCCCTCCTCTTCAATTTTTTTTTTTGTCAGAGTCTGACAGTGCTTTGATCTGTTTGTTTCACGTTTCTTTGATGTGCCTGGGCATGTATAAGTTCTAGACACTCTCTGCCTTAATGGTCTGTCTCTTATGGCACATATTTTCTGAGTCCATTCATTTCTGTAATTGCTTCCTTGAAGAAAAAGTTTGGCTTCCTGTTTTTCTGTGTCTCTTTTTTTTGCTGCAGGCATCATCGCCCCATATCTTCTAAATTGGGGACTGTGCTATTATGGGCTGATAGCTACCACGATTATTAATGAGCTTTGACCTGTTACAGTATGAACAGACACCCAAAGTGATTCATATTTTGTTCTTTAGTTTGCTGCAAAGTTACTCAGGATCTACTGCCATAAACCCAGGTCGTATTGGTTGCTCTGTATCCTTATGAATCATCTTAGGTCTTGAACTGTAGTGAACTTATAGAGAAAATGATTTGGTATTTTGAGCTTTGAAGGATAAGGAACTTAAATAGTGCCAAACTTTATAACAACAATAATTTGCTGAGCAAATTGTCTGATGTTATTGTCCTGCCACTCTCCATCATTTTTGCAAAATCATGGCAAACGGGAGAGGTGCCGGAGGACTGGAGGAAAGCCAATGTCACTCCGGTCTTCAAAAAGGGCAGGAAAGAGATTCCAGAAAACTACAGACCAGTCAGTCTTACCTCCATCCCTGGAAAGATAGTGGAGAGGCTCATTCTGGAGGTTATCTCTAGGCACATGGAAGATAAGAAGGTTA
Organism: Todiramphus chloris collaris; assembly: GCA_025345505.1. NCBI lineage: Eukaryota > Metazoa > Chordata > Aves > Coraciiformes > Alcedinidae > Todiramphus > Todiramphus chloris. The sequence continues at coordinate 1,266,786 of JANVCC010010204.1, read as the reverse complement.
TCAGGAGTAGTCAACATGGATTTACGAAGGGGAAGTCATGCTTGACTAATCTAATAGCCTTCTATGATATTGTAACTGGGTGGCTAGATGCAGGGAGACCAGTGGATACAGTCTATCTTGACCTTAGCAAGGCTTTCAACACAGTCTCCCATAACATCCTTGTGGAGAAGCTTGGGAAGTATGGGATAGAAGAGCAGGTAGTAAGATGGATTAGTAACTGGTTGGACAATAGAGTCCAGAGAGTGGTGGTCAACGGTGCCAAATCCAGCTGGAGAGCTGTAACCAGTGGAGTCCCCCAGGGATCAGTGCTGGGTCTGGTCCTGTTCAACATCTTTATCAATGACATCGATGACAGGACAGAGAGTCTGCTCAGCAAGTTTGCTGATGACACAAAACTGGGAGGATTGGCAGATACACCTGAAAGCTGTGCGGCCATCCAGCGAGACTTGGACAGGTTGGAGAACTGGGCAGGGCAGAACTAAATGAGGTTTAACAAGGATAAATGTAGAGTCCTGCATCTAGGTAAGAATAATAAATTACACCAGTACAGACTGGGAGGTGATCTGCTGGAGAGCAGTCTTGTGGAGAAAGACTTGGGAGTCCTGGTGGACAACAAGTTCTCCATGGAGCAGCAATGTGCCCTTGTGGCCAAGAGGGCCAATGGTATCCTAGGGTGTATCAAGAGGAGCGTGTCCAGCAGATCGAGGGAGGTTCTCCTCCCCCTCTACTCTGCACTGGTGAGACCTCACCTGGAGTATCGTGTCCAGTTCTGGGCTCCCCAGTTCAAGAGAGACAGGGATCTGCTTGAGGGAGTCCAACGGAGGGCTACAGGGATGATTAAGGGACCGGAGCACAGGCCTTATGAGGAGAGGCTGAGACACTTGGGGCTCTTTAGTCTGGAAAAGAGAAGACTGAGAGGGGATTTGATAAATGTTGATAAATATATGAGGGCTAAGTGTCAAGAGGAAAGGGACAGCCTCTTCTCACTCGTGCCTTATGATAGGACTAGGGGGAATGGATATAAGCTGGAGCACAAGGGGTTCCACCTTAACATGAGGAGGAACTTCTTTACAGTAAGGCTCACAGAGCACTGGAACAGGCTGCCCAGAGATGCTGTGGAGTCTCCTTCTCTGGAGAT
>JANVCC010010204.1:1231051-1265638 GCA_025345505.1 Todiramphus chloris collaris | reverse complement strand
GAACTCGAAGATCTCCAAGGTCCCTTTCAACCCCTAACACTCTGTGACTGTGACTCTGTGAGTGTAACATTTAAATTTGTGCGGAAATTGTGTGTCACTGTGTATTGAATATGTGCATTCAACATTTCAGTTTCCATTTCCACTCTCTAAATATCTAACTAGAAAGCGAGCACTTATATCTAGCTGTCAAATTATTATTTTAATGTAGTTTCCTGACCTTATGTTTGCACTTCGATTGTAATGGCTGTTTTAATGAACTGTGTGGAAGAGTTGAACAAATTAAATAAGCCAAGTCAAATGATAGTAATTATCTTTGTAATAACACTAATGAGGCAATGTGGAACTATTTTTGTTTGTTTGTTTTTTATAAATGTAGAAGAATAGAAAGCTTACCCTGTTTAAAAGAGATGGTGATGCCAAGAGAAATTCCAAGGGATTTGGACAATATGTGGCTCAAGGTGAAAGTCAGCCACTTGAATTTTGGCATTCCTATGGGGATTAAAAACCTCCTGCTAGAGCAAAGTATTTTCCAATTTTATATGTGGTGATTATTCATAGAGTAGCTTGCTGCATAAGCTAGTTCAAAGGAAAACAGAATTGTGAGAAGTAAGTAACAATGAATGAAGGAAAAAAATGTCATGATCTTACAGCAAGTTGAAGGCAAAATTCAGCTTACCAGTAATGAACGTAACTTTCACATTTCTTACACATCTCATGACCATACAGCTTCCCTTATTATCTCTGCCAACACTGTTGCCTTCAAACATCACTAGAGAAAACTGGAAGTTTTCAAGTGTTCCACCATGCACAAATAAAATAATACCTCTTTTCTTTAAAAGCAAAGAACCATGGAGGAACTTTAAAGGAGTTAGAATAGTTTGCCACAAATGCCTGACATCAAGCACACCTACAGGACTAAAGAAATTCCAGTGATACAAATAATCTGACTGGAAAAGAAATTGAGAGAGGGAGTTTTGAGACACAGGACTCAGACAAGGAGGGAGACAAGGTGGGGCATCAAAGGTGCTGAAAAATTGTGAGTTTCCCAATCAGAGAGTTATTAATGAGCACCAAAAATGGTGATTTTTAAATGAGGTACTTCTCCCATGGGATGAGGTGTTCAGGTGCTGGACCTTGTGTTCTCCTGGTGCTAGAATTTTGAGTGGTGTTGCATATCCTGTGAGGTATCACAGTCTTTTCCTCTGTCACAGAGGGGAGGGCAGTACATAGTGGAAATCTCATGGTAATGATACACCAGAGAGATCAAGTTTTCTAGGGAATTTAACACACAGACAGGAATGGGAATGAGGTCTCAGAAGTGCCATATTCCACAACTGATACACTTTAATTCTCAGACAGTATTCTGAGTTTCCTTATTTTTTTATTTTTTGTGTGTGGGTGGAAGTTTTAAATTTTTAATGGAAATATGATTGTCTTCCTAAAAAAAAATGGGTTTTGTTCCTCTTTTTGTGTTTTTTGAAACTTCACTGAATCTGTTTCGGCAGAAAATTTTCACTTGGTTCTACAAGTGAAGAGTAATCCTACTGATTACAACAGCAAGAAATGTTACATCCTTGCTGGTATTCTCTAGGTCTTCCAGAGTCTCTGTGAATCTTTGAGATGACTTTAATAGGCAACAGCTCTACAAATGAAACATACAGTGAAAGACATATGGTACTCCAGCAGCCTTTCCTAGCAAAAACAAATTAAAAAATTTGGAAGTTAGCAATGAAAAGATGCTGAGGTTTTCTTCATTTGCTGTCAGCTCTATTAGCCTTTGGGTCAATAATACAGTATTATTGTTAAAAACTTGCTTTCAGGATCAAAGGCGGATGACCCTTAAATCACTCCTGAAGACACTTTTAAGCATGCCATCCCACTATCGCTGCCTGTGCGTGAGCCACCTCTTTGGATGGATGGCTTTCCTGTCCAACATGCTCTTCTTCACGGATTTCATGGGACAGGTAAAAGTGTAAAATCCTCTTGCCTCTCTTTTTTCTTAACTTCTCCTTCCCCACCAAAAAGAAATGAGACAGTGTTGTAATCCTGAAGACATTACAGTAGTGGCAGAGCTAGTTGTATCTGGATGCCTGAACAAGAGTTTTATAAAACATCTAATTGGTCTCAGGCCCTCAGTCTGAGCCAGAGTCTGTTGAATATTGTGGGGAAAACCTTTTATCATTTTTAAGACTATTTGTGTCTGACTGTTTCAAATGAAGTTCACAGAGCTGTTCCAAACACATCCATTCTCTGCTTTGGCTTCAGAGCCGCTACGAGATGGGCGGGTTTCCTAACTAAAGCAACACTGATGTTGCTTGGATGCAGCTGGTCTTATCCTGCTGCGTGGGCACTGTTGGCACAAGACCATTCACCTGCACATCAACCTGCCTGGCCTCAGGCACTGCTGCTCTTTGCACACGGTAGCTATTTGACAGCTCAAGTGCTCTTTCTCCTTGAATTTGGCTGCCCCACCCATAGAGCTTTAAACCTTTCCCTGAGTCCCTTCTAGCAATTCTTTGCCTTCATGATACTCATTGCTCTCCCTTTTCCACCCCATTCCCAGACATTAAGACTGTATATCCATGACAGTGGTCCTTGCCTAAACACTCCGTTTTGCTTCCTTTCTTTCAGGGTACAAACATGCTTCTGCCATATATCCTCTCATTGCCACTTCCTTTTTTTTTCTGTGGTTTCCACAAAATATTCCCATTTCCTTGCATTTTTTGTCTCTATACGTGAGAGGGAGGGGTTTTTTTTTTTCCCTTCAGTGTATATGAACAACTGAAAGAAAAAGATTTGCTTGTCTAGGTAAGGAATGGAATAAAACAATTACTGGATGGAAAGATGAGTGTGTTGAGGTAAGCTTGAAAGAGAAAACAAAAAAATTAGTTGTAAAAAAATTAGAGAAATAAAGTCGAAGGCAAGAAGGCAGAATTGGAGAGAGAAGGAGAGTGGGAAATGAAAAACCCAAAGGAAAAATTGCAAACAAGTCAGTGTAGAGTAGACAATCCAGGAAAAGGCAGAGGGTAATAAATTAGGAGGAGCCTGGGATGTTAGAATCTGGGAGACATGAGTGTGAAACCTGGAGAACTGTGAAGGGGTGGTTAGGGCACTGCTTAACGTATTTCTTTGGTGTTAATTATCTACCCTAATGGAGTTAAGCCCTGTGTTGAGTACTGTGTTCCCCTAAGAAGGAGGTATTATATACATGCAGTCCATCCTTGCCTTCTGTGATCTATGTGGTCTCTTTCAGGTTGTATACCAGGGTAGTCCTTATGCACCTCATAACTCCACACTTTACCTTACGTACAAAACAGGAGTAGAGGTGGGATGCTGGGGGCTGTGCATCAATGCAATTTCTTCATCAGCCTATTCTTGTAAGTACCCAAGAATGAACTCCAACACTGTGTTTGGAAACAGCTATTTGCCATTGTTTAAAAAAATAAAGCAATGCCAAAATAACTGTTGGGTTTATTTTGTTTGCTTTTCTTTCCACATTAAAACTTTCAAGAATTATTACATTCTCAGCATTGTTATAAACTCATATCTTAATGCGAACAGTTCCTGACCACATGATGGTTCTACATGTGAACCGACCCTGAACTGAAGTTAAACGGCAGAGTAAAATGGATGTCATGATATGCTCTTTTACCTAAAAATGCCGTACTTTAGATTCTTGAAGATCCCTCTGATGGTCTCTCCCCAGCCGCATTTGTCATAAAACAGCACTTTCACAGTGCAGTAAAAGTTGTTGCCAGAAGCACGAATCTTTCTCTCAAAATTCTGTGTAAATATTCCAGCATGCTTCCACGGACAGATTTCACCATAGCTCTTCCCAAGGAATAAAAAAACTACTTGTGGTCTGAAAACTCAAATGAGTAGTATTTTGGGAACTGAACTGAGCATCTAAAAAAGACTTGAGAGAAATCTTTGGAGCTTAACTACAAGCATCTCTGTAGTGCCTTTTCCAGCTCAGACAGAGGTTGGTGCCAAATATTTGTATTATAATCAAACAGCGGAAATGTCTGAAGCTGTCAATGAGGGCAGTTCTTCCAGAATGGTTGTTAACTACTTCTTCTCCGGAGCTGGCTGTGCCAGAATAAGACTATTCCCAAAGAAAGCAAGTATTCTTTACCAAGTTTATACCTACAGTAATTTGAGGCAACTTCCAAAACCAGTGAGATTATCTCCTTCATTGCATTTTACAGAACAAAAACCCTTAAAGGAACTCCCTGATGAAATGCGACCTGTTTTGGTTTAGTCTTACCAGCATTTCACTTTCTTTTCACAGATGTGCAGAAAATCCTTCTGCCATACATAGGATTAAAGGGACTTTATTTCATTGGATACCTACTTTTTGGTTTGGGTACTGGATTAATTGGCTTGTTTCCCAATGTCTATTCCACTCTGGCTCTATGTTCCCTCTTTGGTGTCATGTCCAGCACGCTGTACACAGTGCCATTCCACCTCATTGCAGAGTATCACAGGGAAGAAGAGGTGAGTTCAATGTCTAGGGAAGGGTAAATTTATATCTGTCTGGGTCTGTTTAGTCTGTTTCAGAAGAAAACTGGATAGAACTGGTGAGCAGCTTTTAATTTAAATTTCAAACTCTTTATGATGACATGTCTTGTGAATGGAAGGTTTCTGACAGATAAGAGTTAGGGCCCCAGCTCTAAACTCACCAGACTGTCCTGCAGTGAGACAAATAATTATTTATGATCACAACTGAAACAAAGCCAGTCACAGTTTGTGTTCGATCACTTAGCAGATAACAAGGTTCCACTTATTTTGCCTTCCTTATATCCTTCCTTCCATGTGTATTAGCTGAAAACTTGACTTCTGTGCTCCTGAGGTTAATAACCACATTGTAAAAGCTGGCAGAATTTTTAGTTTGACTGCAAAGAGTTCCAAAAGCTTTTAGCTGCTAAAGATATGAAATTCAAGGACAAACAGTTTTATATAGTTTGGTATTAAATTATATACCACGTTCTCATTATCTCTTTAAATGTCTGGGATTGGGTTTTGGTACTCCACAGCATGAAATTCTGTTTCCAAAGAAAATCTGGAAAAGGCTTGCTTTCCTTATGTCATGTTACTGGGCACAGCAGGATCTTCATGTCTTATAAAGTGGTGAGCATTTAATGGAAAAGTTCTCTCAAGTGTCATAAGTTAGCGAGAGAGCTGGAAACAAGAAGAGAGATAGAAGGATGTAGGAAAATTTCTCATGTCTCAGGACATTTGAAGAAATTAATAAATGAAATGTTGAGCCATTGAAAAACAACATAGAAGCACAGTTGAGATCAGCACTGGGCTAGATCAAGTCCTTGGGAATATGTCCTACTGTTCTGTACAACTTTTGATCTTCAACACCTGAATCATGAAAACAAGAAAATTCTTAATTTCTATTGAATCCTAGGAGGATGGCTCAATGTAGTTAAATATTTCAGAGCTTTGATTCCTAAGTTTTCAGTCAATTTCTCTGTTACTTCTAAAAGAAAATCACGATGAGAGTTTTAGAACGATATAACAAAGGACAGGGAATGAACCCAGTTTAGGCTGAGATCACAATCCTAACCCCAGACCAGCCAACTCACAGAGAGGGAGTAAAAGCAAACTTGTAGTCTAGCTCTGATTCAGAGCTGTTGCTAGACAGAAGTGAGATAAAATATGCTGAAGTGTGCATTTATATTTAATAGGCTAATATATTCAAATGTTACTTGTAAGATAATCAATAGTTATTTGTTTGGTGTACAGTACCTGCTGTGCCAGATGTTTAATGATATATGATTCTATGGCAGATGTGATATTAACAGAATTAGTTTAGCTTAAATCTTCTATAATGTACAAGATAAAATAAAGAGGAAACATCAAGTGCAAGTCTGCATTAATTTACATTTTCATATAATTGATGTCAGAACTGCTGGCACATAAAAACACAGGGCACAGCCCAGCAAAATAGATACAATTCCAGAAAAATTGTGTCTAAAACTGGAAATGCTTCAGCTGAAAGGGCTGTATCATTCCAGAACCAAGAGCAGACCATTTTCCCCACTAGCCATTCTACAAACATAGAGGACATATTATGCCTCATCTTAACATCCTTTTGAGGCTCTCCTTCAACCATGAGAGTTTGAGCCAAATTGTCCATGGCAGCCCAGTACTGTGAAATGCCAGTTTTCCAGAGCTCAAATAGACCTGAACTTGAAGAAAATGGATAGTTTTTCTGATCAAGTTTCAATTCTTTCCTTGAGAGACGGGACAGAAGGAAAAATCGCAGATGGGAGAAATGGGACAATTTGAAGAGAGCTTGGAAAACTCATGATTACTTGTAAAATCTCCATTTGACTTCCATAACCTTTGTGGGACAAGCAGAAATAACAAAGTGAAGTAGAGAGCTGTACCTGGGGGTTATGGTGGTGCGTTGGCTGAGAGATACAAGTTGTCAGTGCTGTCTCATTTTCTTTTGTGCTTATTTGCAGAGCCTGAAACTGCAGAATGGGGACCAAGATGGAGAGCACGGGCGAGGGAAGGGCATTGACTGTGCTGCTCTCACCTGCATGGTTCAGCTGGCACAGATCATACTCGGTGTGGGCCTGGGACTCTTGGTTAGTGTTGCAGGCAGTGTGGTCACTGTGATTTCAGCATCTACAGTGGCACTGATTGGCTGCTGCTTTGTTGCTTTTTGTGTTCGATATGTGGAGTAGGACTGTGTGAAGTGATGGGAGGAAGTCTCCCCACGGGGACCATTTTCTTTCTGGGTCAGTAGCACTGGTACAGGTGCTGTGCTGATACTGCTGGCACATCCTCCTCTTTTACCTCCTTGGAGCAGTTGCAATTCCAGAGTGTTATGAAATGGGGACTTGAAAAAGCTGGTTGCCTAATGCCTCAGATTCAAAGCTTCTGTATTTTGACTGCTTTGTTATTTCAGTCCTGCTGACCTCAGAGTATTAACACACTATTACACATGATAGTGTGTACACCCATGGTATCCCAATTCCCTACATGAGGACTAATTGCAAAACTCCTCATTACCAATTTGTGAAAGTTCATAGATGAAGTATTTGATAAATTGAAGAAGTAATAAAAATGGACAGTTAGGAAGAAAGTTGGGGGGGTGGGGTGTTGTTTTTCAAGTATCTTAAGTTTGGACCTATTCCCTCTGGTAGCCAAAAGCTAGAGAAGGATCAAACAGGTGTCAAGAGGCCACGAGGGGTGCAGTTGTGTAGTAGTTAAATTGGATCAGCTAATTCCCAGCTACTGTCAAAAGCAGATTTAGGTGCAAAAGATAATTGGAGTATAAAAAAGATTGAAGTCTGTTGTTTAAAAGCGTAACTGTAAAGTAATCACTTTACACTGAATCCTGCTGCTTCTGTATACCTGAAATTAAAGTACTGACTGAGCTTTTCATGAAAGTCTACCTAAGACTGCTCTGCAAATCCATGTGTAGGCATCTAAACCTATGGGAAACAGCTGCCATTTCTTCCTTCTTAAAAAACTGGCCTCTTGATTTTAATATGTAATTGAAAGAACAACCCTAGCCAAAATAAGACTTTTATGGATGGTTGTAAGCCATTTACATCTTGACATTGGATATGATAGTAATTACCTTAAAGTAGCATTTCTGGTTTTCTCTGTTTTCCTTCATGCGTCTAGCTTTGAGTGAAATGGTGTTTGCTCTTTACAGATTATTGTAAATAAATTCAGTTCTGCAAAGCACTACTGGGGATTATTGTACAGTAAATACTAAAGTCCAGTTATTTGTATTTAATTGCATATGAAGCTTCATTCTTATTTTTATAATATTGACAGAGTTTTGAAAATCCTGTGTTTGTGAAAGTGATACACTGTATTTATGCTGTGCTTCATCTGTCCTGAAAAACTGTCATATTCGTTTACTATGTTATATGCTAAACCACATGAAGCCATCTGCTAATGCAATATTGTTAACAAACAGTGACACAGAGATACTTTTGCCAGGTATGACCTTTCTTTGTTTGCTTGTTTGTTTTTAAATATTGCACATGTATAATCAACACTGTTCAGTCAAATGCACTGTTGAGCTGATCAGCTCTTTGGAGCTCTGCATGATATGAACTTAAAACACCACAAATAAATGGTTAGATTTGAGCATACGGTGCCTCTGCAGTGATGCATCAACTTCATCCTTTCTGTATGTTTTCAGGAATAGAGCAAGTCATTTATTTTCAGGAAAAACAATTTTCCCTTCTTCAAACTCCTATTAATTATAACAAGCCCATGCAGCCTCAGCTACGGTTTCTTCTTAACAATTGTGTCTTGACTGTAGGCCTAAAATGGGGCTGAATGCATGGCAAACCTTACCTTTCTTCACAGCTCCTTCATCCTGCCTTATGAAAAAGCCACGTTTTATGGTTTGTATCATTTTATGTCTCTTCATGAATCCTCATGTCATACCTATGGAAGAGAAAAGCTTGGAAGACTGAGGCCCTGAACTGTGCTTGAAACCCTTTGTAGGTGCTGAGATGGCTGGAGTACAAGGGTGTCAACCAGGAAAAACAACAGAAGGACACAAAATGCAGAATGGTTGTCTTCTCAAATCACTTTATGCCATATTAACTCACTAACTTCCGTTAACTCAATATCTTCTGAGAGGAGGAATTTTTAAGGGAAGTGCGAGGCTTCTGTGGAGCCACAAAAATAGGGAAAGGAGGAAGCGACCTGGTTTTATAGGACTGCAGGACTTGAAGCACCATGTAAACCTGTGCCCCAGAAGCTGAGGTCATAAAGATCTGATTCCAGTGTGAAGCTGGGAAAGGAACTTTGTAACATTTACCTATGTCTTTGTCAATATTTTCTTTAGGGCTTAATGTCATCAGAACATTAATATTTGAATGGCCAGTGCTATCTCTGCTCTTACACAGAGGAGAAAACTGGCCTTGATTCAGGCCCACAGAGTGACTGTAGATCTTTATCAAAATAACAAGAATTATAATCCTCCAGCGAGAAGAGAGATGTGACCATTACGTATATCAATGCCTATATTTAAAAATTTCTTCAGAAAAAACTGTTCCAGGAGCTCACATTATCATCTTCCTCATTATCAAAATAATATCTTTCTTAATGTCTCTTCATCAAAAATAAGAAGTAGGCAAAAAAATACGTACAATTGAGAAGACTCTTTAAACCAGAAAAAGTATGATGATGCTCATTCTAAAGGTGAAAATATATTTCAGGTGTTACTGAAAACAATAGCTACTGAAAGCAATCTAAACTGTTACTAATTCATAAGAAGGGATAAAATAAGAATTTCTTTTGGCAATAGGAATGGTAAATGTTAAACATGTTAAACATGTCAAAAGCATTGAAGACATGTGAAGAAGTGTACTGCTACTAAGTTAAGAAGTCCCACCTTTTCTGTCCTTTTACATTAGTTCAGGACTCAAGTTATCAATATGATCAGTTATTGTACTTAATATCAGCTTTTATTGCAGTGATATGAGTTTCATAGTCAGAAATATCCTGGGTATGAGCTTTCTCGGCTGGTTTTATTTCCATATATCACAGAATCACAGAATGGTAGGGGCTAGAAGGGACCTCTGGAGATCACCTAGTTCAAACACCCTGCTAAAGCATGTTCACCTGGGTCAGGTTGCAAGGATCACATCCAGGAGCTGAGGTGCTGAGAGAGCTGGTGGAAGAACTGGCTAAGCTGCTCTCCATCATTTATCACTGGTCCTGGCTAACGGGGGAGGTCCCAGATGACTGGAGGTTGGCCAATGTGACGCCCATCCACAGAAAGGGCTGGAAGGAGGATCTGGGAAACTATAGGACTGTAAGCCTGACCTTGGTGCCTAGCAAGGTTATGGAGCAGTTCATCCTGGGTGCCATCACGTAACATACAGAAGACAACCAGGCGATCAGGCCTAGCCAACATGGGTTTAGGAAAGGAAGGTCCTGTCTGACCAATCTCACCTCCTTCTATGACTGGGTGACCGACCTAGTGGATGAGGGGAAGGCTGTGGATGTGGTTTAGCTCAACTTCAGCAAAGCCTTTGACGCAGTCTCCCACAGCATCCTCCTGGAAAAGCTGGCAGTCCACAGCTGAGGCAGGTGCACCCATCTCTGGGTTAAAACCTGTCTGGGTGACCAGGCCCAGAGAGTGGTTGTGAATGGTGCTCATCCAGTTGGTGTCCGGTGACCAGTGCTGTGCCCCAGGGATCTGTACTGGGCCCGGTTCTATTCGACATCTTTACTGATGACCTGGATGAGGGGATCGAGTCTACCCTTAGTATATTTGCAGATGACACCAAGCTGGGGGGAGAGTGTCAATCTCCTGGAGGGCAGGGAGATGCTGCAGAGGGACCTGGACAGTCTGGGTCAATGGGCCGAGGCCAACGGGATGACGTTCAACACAGCCAAGTGCAGGGTCCTGCACTTTGGCCACGGTAACCCCATGCAGTGCTACAGACTGGGGGAGGAGTGGTGGAGAGCTGCCCAGTGGAGAGAGACTGGCAGTGCTGGGTGACAACCAGTTGAACATCAGCCAGCAGTGTGCTCAGGTGGCCCGGAAGGCCAACGGCATCCTGGCTTGTATCAGGAAGAGTGTGGCCAGCAGCACTAGGGATGTGATTGTCCCCCTGTACTCAGCACTGGGGAGGCCTCACCTCGAGCACTGTGTGCAGTCCTGGGCCCTGCACTTCAAGGACACTGAGGTGCTGGAGAGGGTCCAGAGGAGAACGATGAGACTGGTGAAGGGACGGGAGGGAAAGTCTTATGAGGAGAGGCTGAGGGAGCTGGGCTTGTTTAGCTTGGAGGAGACTCAGGGGGGACCTTGACGCTCCCTACAACTCCCTGAAGGGAGGCTGTAGTCAGGTGGGGGTCAGACTCTTCTCCCAGGCAACCAGTGACAGGAGGAGAGGACATGGCCTGAAGCTGCACCAGGGGAGGTTTAGGTTGGGTATCAGGAAGCACTTCCTGACAGAGAGGGTGATCAGACATTGGAACGGGCTGCCCAGGGAGGTGGTGGAGTCACCGTCCCTGGATGTGTTTAAAGAAAGGCTGGATGTGGCACTTAGTGCCATGGTCTAGCCAGGGTGGCGGTGTTGGGTCAAACAAGCAACTCAGATGGTTTGTGGGAGAGGCTTTTCTTCTAGATAAACTACACATCAGGATGTATCATAAATGTCTTTCTCTTGGCAGAACTCACAGCTTTAGCATTGGTGCCCATGAATCAGAGCAGTATTTGCAGCATATCAAAAGGTAGGGAGAATGTTGGAAGTAGGAGATGTGGCAATGATGACCTTTAATATTTCTGATCTGTAGAGTGATTGCTTTATGAAGGAGAAGAGTGGAGGTATCTGCTGTAAAATATCTTCAGATTATTTTTGGCATGATAAAATCATTTAAAAAAAAAAATCTAGAAATTAAAACTTTTCCGTTTAAGTTTCTATCATTTATTTATTATTGTCTAGCTGGTCCTTCTTTGTTTATTGAAGCAGCAAATGTTTGGGACCACTTGTCCAAGACTAAACTGTGAAAAGTGATTTGTAAATCTGTTGCCTTCTACAGTGTGTTCAGTTTCATACATTGCTCCTTTAGGTATGAAACATGTATTAATCAGTTGTATTTCATAAAGCTTCTTCTTGGAAATGAGCTTTTTACCTCAAGTATTCATATTTTATCTGTGTATTAAAGATAATAACTTTGTATCACGCAGAGGCACAAACCAGAGAGCATTGCCTTGTGTTGCTCCAGGCAGGTATGTGCAGTAGTGTGAAAACAAAACGGTGGTTTTCCACCCTAGATTGCACAGCAGGCTGAGAAAAGCAGATCCTATTTCTTATTTTCAAAGAGACAGATCTGTGACCTTTTCTAAAAAATGGGCTGCTTTTCGAAAGGATAATTACACGGGGCTGTGTCTGCTCCGTGGAGTCGAGGGAATGGGGCTCTCTGGTGGCTCTAATGACCGAGTACTTTCCTGCCCGAAAGCTGGGTGCTTGGTTGCCCCCCAGTGTTCAATGACATTATAGCACTTCTCCAGATCGTTGGAGCTGCCTTTCTTTCTACGGTTTGTTTTCTAACCTCAGACATGTGCCTATGTTATGTTATGTTATGTTATGTTATGTTATGTTATGTTATGTTATATGTTATGTTATGTTTGTTATATTTTACTTTGAAGTTTCCTTCTAGTAATGCGTTGCTACGGTTCAAGTTCTCTTCTTTTTTTTTTGTGATTACACAACAAAGGAAAATTGCTTGTCACTTGCTGTAACCCAGCTGTATATTGCTAATGAAGGCACTGACACGTGGACATGTGGTGGTAAGAGCCCACCAAGGATATGCTTAGCATAGAACTCATGGTAGAATCCGGTCTTTGAAACATTCAGTGTTAATGACAAGAGTAGTGCAATCCTGTAGTGCAGCCAGCCCCACATTTGCTTGGCAGATGAATTTTTGTTTCATTGGTTCCCAGCAGGTAAGGTACATTGGGAGGCAGGGATAATGATCACACCACATTGAGACAACAGCAGGCAGCATCAGGATCTTTGATACCTCTGTTTTCAGGGCCTGTCTTTGTCACATAAATTTCCGAGGTGGAGAAAAAAAAAATAGCAGAACTGTGGAATCTAAGGATTGACACGAGAAGCAACATGGGTTCCAGCAGAGGTGCCTTTTGTTAAAGGCTGGGAGCACTAGCCTGGAGTTGCATGACTGGCAGATCACCATATAAGTGCAAATGCATCTAAAATTATTTATTTTGCATTTCAACATTCAGATCTGAATTTTATTTTTGATGATTTTTTTTTTTTTACCCATAAAATAAATGCCAGGTTGCAATGTAATCTGCAGTTTAGCAGATTGCAGTGATTTTTGAGGGCTGAAGTACTTGTTTCTTTAACAGGTGCTGAAATTCCAACAAAACTCACAATCACAATATTTAGACCTTTAAGAAATACATCCCAGATATTGTTAGATTGCCATCACATTGTAAAACGTGGCAATAAAACAACTGTGAAAACAATGGCTATCTCTGAGACCTAGCACTTTATCACAGGGTGGTGTTCTTTTCTAAACGGGAAATTTGGATTTTGGAATATTTTACTTGGAATGGCTTTATATCAAGTGTGCTCAAAATACAAGATTTCAGTCTACATGTCTGCAAATGTAATTCCAAGTCTGAAATTCAAACTAGATTGTTCTTTCCATTATTTATGATCAGCTGTACATGTTGAGCAACTATTTAATACAGTGCGGTAGGATTCCTGTTACCTTCAGTTCAAGAACTCATGGGTAGCTCTCTACCTCTATATGTATCAGTGGATTGGCCTATGAACAGGGCACTGGAGTTCAGCAGGAAATTACTTCTGATGAGCAAGAAGAGTATATTTCCTCAGAGCCCCCTCATCTGTGTCAGCAGAAATAAAAAACAGTAAAACCCTTTTTGAAATTTGTTTATAATCACAAACATATAATAGATGATTCAAAACACACAGTGGGAGATTATCTGAATGCACAACATTAGAGGTTTTTTTTTCAGAATAAATGTCAAGACAGACATGCACTACCTCTACTACATTGGAACAAATACATATGCACAGTAATTTATTTGGAATCACAGAATCACAGAGAAGCACAGAATAGTTAGGGTTTCCTCTGGAGATGACCTCGGCCAAGCACCCTGCTTAGTGCAGAGTCATTAAGCAGTCTAGTTAGGCAATGTTGAATCAGATTCTGAGCATCTTCAAAGATGGAGATTCCACAGCCTCTCTGGATAACCTATTCCAGTGCTTGACCATGCTTACCATAAAAAAGGGTGTTTGTTTGGTTTTTTTATTTCTTCTAGATGAAATTTATTATTTCATTTTTTTCCCATTGCCACTTCTCTGCTCCCTGGACAACATTGAAAAGAGTCTAGTTCCATCTTCTTTAGCCCCCCACTCTCATCAGGTATTTACACACATTGATAACATCTCCCTGAACCTCTCAGCTCCAGGCTTAACAACCCCAGATCTGTCAGCCTCTCATCACATGACAGTTGCTCCAAGCCCTCCATCATGCTGGAGTCTCTCCAGTAAGTTCATCCCTTTCTTGTACCTGGGGACCCCAGCACTGACCACAGCACTGCAAATGTGTCTCATCAGTGCTGAGCAGAGGGGAGGAGAACCTCCCTTGATCTGCTAGCAGTTCTGCCTAATGGAGGCCAGGATACTGTTGTCCCTTGATGCAAGGGACAATTGCTGTGGCATATTGAATTTGTCTACCAGGATCCTCAGGTGCTTCTCTGCAAAGATGCTTTCCACTTAATCATCTACAGGCTGGGTGTTATCTACTCGAGGTGCAGGACTTCGCATTTCCCTTTGTTGAACTGCCTGGAGTTCCTGTCGTCCCATTTCTCCAGCTCATTGAGGACCCTTTGAATGGTGGCACAACACTCTGGTGTATCAGCCACTCCTCTCACTTTTGTATCATTTGTAAACATGCTGGGGTGCACTTTGTCCCATCATCAAACTCATTAATGAAGGCGTTTAACAGGATTGGCCTCAACATTGACCTCTGAGGAACACCACCAGAATTAGCATCTCATTGTCCCAGGAAATAGCTGTGGGAGACAGTTGACATCTGAGTGAGTTACCTTTATTTTGTTATATCCCACACTGCAGTCTTCAGTCCTCCCTAAGCTGGTAGGTCAAGGTTTCAAAAAACTCACAACTGAATATGTTTTTTCTGTCTCCAGGTTTTTTTGTTTGGTTTTTGGTTTTTGGTTGTGTTTTTTTGTTTTTTTTTTTTTTTTTTTTTTTTTTGCTGATATGCTCAGCCATTCTGTGAGTCTTTAGTTTAGAGTTAAGGATTTGGGAAGGACTCTGAAGCTACGCACAACTTAATTGGAGCAACCTGAAGGTATGTGCAAATTCATAGGGATGTGAAAGAGACAGTTCTCAGTAGAACAACAGCAATTAGGGAACAAATCTAAGTCATGTTGCCAGATACCCTTCAGCAAAGGAATGAGTTCCTGTCCAGCCTTATCTTGCAGATTTTGTCTCAACTGATGCTGCACTGACTGATGCTGAGAATGTGCTCAGAGGAAACTCTTACAACTGCTTAATCATGATGAAAATTTATTTTAAATGCCCCTGACCCCCTCAATGGATTAATCAAAATTCTCTTTTGAGCTGGGAAGTAAATAACCTGAAAAACTGGACATCCAAGCTCCCAATCTAATGTCCTTGAGCTACACTGCACCCATACCTATGCCTGCTCAAGCTCAGGGATACCGATTAGATCTCAGAGCTTCTACACCGGCATTCAATTGAATAATCAAGTTTTAAAGCAGACAGTCAGTGAACAGGAATGAAGGGGACTGGATTTTTTTTTTTCCACCAGAGTGCCAGAATAACTCAAAGAGAAAGTGAAGCTATATTTCTACTGAAGAGGCATTTCAAAAGGAAATCTGGAAATACAATTGGAGGTTGTAATTACATTAAGAGCTTGGTTAGTTATTTTTAGGGGGGGGGGGGAGATATTTAAGTCCTTAGGCAAAGTAAGTGCCAAACGAGAATATCTGGGCATTAAAAGTTCTTTCACTTTGTCACTAGATGTCAGCCTGCACTTTCGGGTTTCCATCATTCTGCAACAATGTGCACTTCTCTACCAGCACCCCACCAAGAACCTGCAGCAGGAGAAGACAGGTCACAAAAACACCCAAAGAACTCTGTAAATATTGTTTTGTATCCTTCAGCTGTGTTTATTTTAGTCCATGAAAAGGCAACTGTTACAAATGAAGACATGAGCATTTGGAGGAAACAATGTTTTTGAAGAGTGTTGTACTGATTATTTAGGAATCCCAGAGGTAGGACTTGTTCTTAACATGTAGTCTCAGAGCTGGAAAGAGGCTCTTCTCAGGCCACGTGCCAGATGCAGTGTGCACACTCAGAGCAACTGGTCCTTTCTTGGAATGCCCAGGCTGATGCTCCTGCCCATGCAACACAGGGTCCAGATTTCACGCAATGATACTTGGGACTCCCAGCAGACGTGAAGCGAAATTTCTCTCTGCTCATGGATGGCTAGAGCAGTGCTCTGCAGTGCTCTTTGGCCATGCTGGACATGCACTGACCTGCACAGCCTGAACTGACAGTCTGGTCTAAACCAACACTGGGCCACTTGCAGGTGGTTTGTACCTCTTTTGAACAGCAGACTCATGGCCTACATGTGGTGGGTCAGTGGTTAAGAGAGGGCTGCTCTCTAAGTCCATAGTCCAGTCACCACACACTCAAGGTATTTTCCTATTTGGGTGATTTGACAAATGTAAGGGTCTTATGTTTTCAGTAATCAGATACCTGGGGCTTCCTCTGAGCATGGTATCTTGCTAGTATTCTGGGCTAACTATGCATTGTTGTGAACATCATCTGTTTCACTGTGTTGTTTTTCTAGCATAAAATTATGTCTGCATTGACATCCACAAAAGCACATGGGTTTTCTCATGCTGAGCACCACAGACGATGTCTTTTAGGCAGTTTGCTATCTACCAAAATTTATATTTATGCTTTAGACACCTGGAAAGCTTTTTATGTAATGCACAAGAACATTTAAGCATCAGGACAGGGATGAAAATTCCAGCAAGCCAAGGAAGTAACTATGTTGTTCAAAGGCAAATACTAAGAGAGTCTGGTGTTGAGGTTCATCCACCTTTCTTAATTTAGGTACTTTCTCCTGGCCTACAGAGACACAATTAGATGTCTCTGAACTCTAGAGTTAAGTATTCATGGCATCCTTTTCTCACGCAATAGTACAGCTGTCTTTATCTGCTAGCACAGGCATTAGGAATTTCTCCCAGAACATGTGAGACCAAAATGTGTTTCTTAAAAATCTTTACAAATCTAAAAAAAAAAAAAAAACAAAAAAAACCCAAAAAACAACTTTAAAATCTTTAACCCAGAGGATGCTAGACTTACAGGTCTAAAAAGCTCTCAGGCTCTTGCATGGCATACTGAAACTTAAACTGAAGCAGGACCTGGAAGCAAGTTAACCGTTGCTCTTGAAAAGGGGAGACCTATAATCCAGGCCTGGATACAAGTTCTCTTCTATATTTACAAGAAAAAAAACCTTGGCATTTCCTCTCTGGGGCTCATACCCTAAGCTGCAAAGTAGTGTTAAAGGACCTGCTTTCCTTTACAATCCAGCAATGGTAAGCAACTCATACAACAGAGAACCGTCTCTAGCCAGAGAATTTAAGCACATTCACCAAGTAGCCAAGAGATTCAGTGATTCCCCAGAGACATGGAAGTAAGGAATCAGAGTTTTCTTGGCTGTGGACAGAAGCTATCCCCACTTACCTCGAGTTTCAAAAGGGAAAAAGAGCACAATCTATGCATGCATTGAAGGTGGGACAGGAGAAGCATATCTGGATATAGGTGCAAAGTGATGGGGGGAATGAGTTAAGTTTACAGCCCCTCCTAAGTTAGTGTGACCTGGCATGTGGTGTTCTGTGTTGGGGTGCAGAGTTGCCTCCCTCACTTAGAATACATACCACAGCCACTCCTGACTGAGAGATCCCCATAAAGTACAGTGATAAATGCTGGTTTAGGCATGCTCATTTGCAGACTTCTAGGCACATAAAAATTTTACTGAAGAAACTTCGAAGTACCTACAGACTTCAACTGGCAGCCAAGTCAGGATTTAAGAACTTAGAGGGGCAGTCACACAGTTCATAGATGCTCAAGTACTTTTATGGATATATCTGCTTTCTTCAGTCTTTGCATCTGTGTAAGTATGTCCATCAGTTGCTAGTTCACTTATGCTGTTCTTCTCCAGGCATCTGTGTCTTCCTGGTTAGCAAGCACCCAAGGCTGTAGTAGAAGTCTCTTCTGCCTTGAAAAAAACAGATCAGCTTCTCTCTGCAAGTAGCAGAACCAGCTGCTTCCACACCAAACACAATTTTTACAACAGGAGTTACTGACATGTACAGTAAACATAACAGAGTCTGCAGAGCAATTGTATAATTGTCACTAATGGCACTGCAATTTTCTCTGACAGAAAGAGCAAGTTTGCTCCACATCAGTACTTAGAGGGGATAAATAATCCTCTGCAGAAATCCTTTTTTTAGCAGAGCTGAGCTGGTGTTTGGTTTAGGCTGCAGGGGAGGACGCTGGAAATAGAAATGGGGTTTGAATATTGTATTTATATATTCATCCCATGTGCAGTATTGGGTTTATTGTGTTTTGACAATAAAACCAGAACTGTTGTATTTGAAAATAAGAATTTTGACCTTTCCATTTAATTTTTTTTTCCTCATAATTAAAGAAAAAAAAAGTATTTTAAAAACTGAACATATAATATGACCATAAAAAGTTTCACAGCTTAAAATTACACTTTTTTTCATGCACTTAAAAGTTCATTTCAGATCAACATCAAATTCTTTCTCAGATATTTCTGTGGAACACAGGCTGGGACAGGCATTGTCCCCACTCTCCTCCAGGGTGCAACATAACTGAACTACAGGCTCGAGGGCTGCCCACACCAGGGAATTAAACTGGAGTTAATTGAAACACTGGCAAATACCATTGCAGACCCTGAACAAACACTTCAGCAGAACAAAAAACTTTGTGCTTGGTTTTAGCTGAACCCAGAAGTATCCCAGACCAAGCAGCTTGAAGTGGTTATGACTTGTTTCTTTCCTTTTTTTTTTCCTTAATTTTTTTTTTTTTATTTACAGTTGTGCTGATTTCCTGGAGTGGAACACAAACAGTCTGAAGCACAGCAAGAACAAAGCCTGCAGCCTCAGTACCCTGGGAGAGATGCTTGCCTCACCGCACATGGTTTGGGGCTGTGGGTTTCCCCCACACCCCCACCCCAGCCTGTAGAAAGGCTGGGGAACAAGATGTTGAGGGCTCACCCTCTCCTGCCCAAAACCAGGCAAAGCAACACCTCTCTGTAAAGCTGGAAGTCCTGTCCTTGGATTTCTCCTTGGCTGTCTGGGTTGCTCAGTAGCCTGGCAGCAGCAGAGGGGATGGAGGGAGCTGGAAAAGGAGATCCTGCACAGATCTGGAGGGGAGCATAGTGCTCCTTGTACCTTCTCTTTCCTGGGTCCCTAAGAGAAGGGAAAGAGGCCAAGCTTGAACAAGCAGGAGCCTTGTAGTCCCTTGTTCTGGCTGTTCCCATCAGGGCAGGCATGAAATAGGATACAGGCTGCCTGATCCCTGTACCTTCACTGGAGCCCAGGAAGCAGTGACCACAGCTGCACTGGCATCATTTACAATGTTACACAGCAGTAAGAAAGCAGCCCAGCTCCCACCCCTGCACAAATACACACACAGGGGTGGGAGGGCTTCTGGCTCCTTGCTGCTTCCACCTCCAGGTTGGGGGGGGGGGGGGGGGGGGGGCCACACGTGAGGCCTCCCAGCCTCACTCCACCCCACCCAGTCCCTCTCCTCCCTACCGTGTCTTGTACATCCTGCATCCTCCCTGGCTGGAGTCCTGTCACCACCCCAGCTCCTCTTCCCCTTAAGAGGTATAGGCACTAAAAAGCATCTGCTAGAGAAACCCCAGTCCCCAGTGCACCACCACTGCCTCCTCTTACTCCTGTTCTCCCTTCTGGGGGACATTTTCAAGACAATTTCCATCAACAATCTTCAAAGAGCAGACACAATCCCAAAAGAGCATCTCTTACACAGAAGCCTTAATTTACCCATCCCTCCTCCCCTTGTTCTACCAGGCATTCAGCATCCCACTTCTACATCTTGCACAGACCCCACAGTCCTGCCCCTCAGAGGCCCCAGCCCATCTCAGCAGTGCTGCTCCACAGAGCTAGCGGGCAACAGGTCATAGCGGCTGCTGTACATCACCACCCCAGGGGGGTAGTAGGCCACCTCTGGCTGGACCGCTGCAGCAGGGGAAGAAGCAGTGACAGGGTGGACAGGCAACAAGGCGTGCAGGGCCTGCTCCTCCTGCTCAGGCTTGGTGGTGTCGGTGAAAGGGCGCATGGTGGTGAGGGAAGGTGAGGTGATTCTCCAGAGGAGGGTCTTCAGTGCCTTGCGAAACTCCCTGCGCATGAGGCAGTAGAAGATGGGATTGAGGCAGCTGTTGGAGTGTGCCAGACACACACTGATAGGGAAGAGGTATACTTGAGAGAGGAAGTACTCAGTACTGAAGTGCACCACGTTGAGTTTGATGAGGATGCCCCATGTTGTGAGCGCTTGGTTAGGCAGCCAACACAAGAAGAAAGACAGCACCACGACGGACACTGACTTAGTCACCTTGGAACGGCGCTTGGAGTTGGGGCCACTGCAGGTGCTGCCAGCATGCTTGTCACTGATGAAGCGCACCAGGAGCAAGTAGCAGAGGCTGATGACTGCCAGTGGCACCACAAAGCCCAGCAGCACCTTCTGGATGTGGTACAGACCCAGCCAGAACTGGGCATTGCTTCCTATGCCCTCAGGGAACTTGACAAGGCAGAGTACATCATCAAAGACTGTGGCAGTGGTGGAAAAAATCGCGTGGGGCAGGGAAGCCAAGATAGCTGACAGCCAGATGAGTGCACAGAGCCACTTAGTGGAGCAGCAGCCACCCAGTGGGTCACCTCGCCGCTGATTCTTCAAGGCTGAAGCCACAGAGTGGTATCGAGCTACACTCATGGCAGTGAGAAAGAAGACACTGGCATACATATTCATGGCTGTCACATATGAGACAATCTTACACATTGCTTTGCCAAAGAGCCATTTGAAGTCCAGTGCGTTCTCCACTGCCCAGAATGGCAAGGTCAGCACAAACTGGAAGTCAGTCACTGCCAGGCTGGTCACAAATAGGTTGATGGAGGACTTTCTCCAGCCTTGTTTGCTTTTCATCAGGTAGAGCACCAGCAGGTTGCCCACCAGTCCCAGGGCACACACCACGGAGTACACCAGGGAGATGACAATCCGCACCACGTCGGAGCTGTCCCCCTGCATTCCATCTGCTCGCTCCAGGTTGATGTTCTTGAAGAGTTGCAGGAAGGACACGTTGCTCTTGTTACCCATCGGGGCGCCATCCAGGAAACCCTGCAGCGCGTCCCAGGACTCCCAGTCCGCTCCTTCCTTCATGCCGGCGGCTGGCGAGCAGGCACCGAGCTCGCAGGGCTCACCCATCCCATGCTAGGGAGGGCGATGGGTCCGCGGGAGCCTTTCCCCAGACCCCTGAGACAGCAGCAGCGGGCAGCCTCTCCGGGGGGGCGGCCGCTGGCGCGACGGGGATGAGGACGGGGACGGTGTCTTTGGAGCTCGGCGGGTCCGCACGGCTGGCACCGATCCCGCCCCGCGCCGCCGTTATATCCGCGCCGGCGGGGCCGGGGCATGCGCGGTGCGGCGGCGGAGCTCTCCCGGGTGCTGAGAGACGGCGGCCGCGCCCCCGGACCCCTCCCCCGGACACCGCCTCGGCCCCGCCGTGCTCGCTCCGGGTTCATCCCCTTACTGCGCGCCGCAGCCTGCCCGGCTGCGTACCGGGCGTGCGAACCAAGCGGCGGCGCGTTTCCGCGGGATGAGTTTGGCAAGTGCCCGACCTAAGGCGATGCCTCCTCACGAAAAGTCCTCCCGGAGGGTCAGCTCCTACAGAAAACCTCCGGCCTTCCCTCCAGCGCTGGCGAAGTGCCGGGGGCCTCGCACCTCTGCTCAGCTGCAGGACGAGCCCGGAACAACCTGCGCTGCCCTTCGAGAATCTTGGCACCAACCCTGGGCACGCTTCTTTGTCCCCACAATGACCACATTCAGGATAGGGACCGGCAAACACCTTTCCTGCTTTCCGGACATCGGCAGACGGTGACTATACCCAATTTAAAAATGAACATCACGGAAAACGATGCTTCGAAGCCCGGCTGCCGGCAGCACGCAGTGCTTGGGTGAAGGTAAAAGGGGACAGAGGCCGGTACCCCGGGAGGCAGAGAGGGGCGGCCGCGGACTCCCAGCAGCCGCCTGCCCGCAGGGGGCCCCGGCGCGCCGGGAAGCGGCGGCGGTCGGCTCCGGTCCGAGGAGCTCGGCAGCCGCCCCCGGCCTCCCCCCTGCATTGCGCGGTGCCCGAAACTGGATTTCCCACCAAGTTCGCGTCAGAGACATAAAGCAACCGATGGGAAAGGGAACAGAGGCTTTCTTTCTCCTCTTCTGCTTTCGAATAAATCAAAATAAGCACGCAGTTTGAAAACGAAACAGATTCTAAATATACCTATACAAAGCACTGTGAATCAGACATCTGGGGGAGATGAAGGACATGTTTAACAATATTATTTCTCTATAGTCTTTAAACTGATTTATGGTATTGAAATTCCTGCAAAGACGTCAGGTGTGCCATTTGTTGCTGGCAGTCCAGTCATCACCCTGGTTTGTACCTACAGTGAAAAGTCATCAGCCAGATTGTGAGAGTGCTAAAAGGGAACAAAAGCGATTAGAAAGTTTTATCCATGGTTCATATTGTGTATAGTGAGGGTACCATTTACTGAAATTAGCAATGCAGTGTTATGGGAAGGCTTAGCCTCCAGATGGCTTGCTACACTATATACATGGTACTAGAACAAAACAAGAAAACCAGAAATAATGGGCTTTCAAAAGGCTGACTGAAGCAGGCCTTGGAAATTGGACTCCTCACATTTCTTCCCCACTTTCTCAAAATTACAGAGTTTTTTGGGTTTTTTTTTTTTTTTTTTTTTTTTTTTAATAGGCTTCCAGAACTCTTAATCTCTGACTAGGGTTGAATTGGCATGGCATTTTCAATAGTAGGTCATTAAGTTGCATCCCTTAGCCTGCTGAATGGCAACAGTTTCTCACTCTTTCACTCAAAGTGAAACCTAACAACTGCACCAACCCCATTAGTGTTGCACAGAGAACTGTAAAACAGTCCAGGAAGGAGAGAGAGACAAGAATCCTTCAACATCAGAAGAGCAACAACAATGTAAACAAGCAAAGTGAAAATGATGAGTTTTAATCAGAGGTTCTGCAAATGGTACAAGAGGTGAAGTGTCCTGCAGCCCTCAGCAGCACAGGCTGCCTTGGCACAAGTGTCAGCACTTACTCAAAGTGAAGTGCAGTAAACTATTTGAAATAAATAAGTTCTTGTTCAATTTCCACCCTCTCCTTAGTCCTTCCACTATTAGCCCATGAGGAAAATACCATCTGTAACCGAGTCATGCGGAATGTGACACATTCACTTGTTAAATCACTAGAGGGATGTACACTGCAGAAACAGACTTCTTTTCCAGGCTGAATTCTGCCCTATTCTGACCACATTGCTTCCTCCATGCCCAATTTTAAGTATTTAACTGAAAATTGCAGAAACTGTGTCTTGCGTGAAATAATTTCTTCTACCTTTTGAATATGATCCTGCTTGGCACATCTTATTGATATACTGTGGAGGCTAAACACCAATAAACATTCAGAAAGGGTAGTGGTTGGGGGGAATTACATCTGAAGATACATTGCTTTTTTTGTTAGACACCCAGAGAAAGCAATGGAGTGTGAACTGAGGTACTTTACGAGAATACTGGTTGTGGATTTTGAAGTCAGGCTGCAAGTGTGAATAGTTCATCCAGTTTTTTTGCTCATATTCTGACCAGATAAATTTCTTTTCACTCTTTGCTGGTTTCTTTTTTTCTTTCATCATTCTTCACCTCAAAGGAGTTTTAGAGGCAGGTAAGGAAACTTTTTTACACCTAGATGAATAATAGAAAAAATATTAAAAATAATCACTGAATAATTTTTTCATTACACCATCAGAACATTCCCATAGCTGAAAAACTCTTTAAAAAGTCATCAGCTATTTAGAAAAACTATTGCAAAATTCATCAGGTATATTACCTAATGTTTATTATTCTGGAAAATACTGTCTTCTATTTGTTCCTTATTTATTTCACCAATGCTGACAAAGGCATGTCACTAATATGTAACTTTCTTGAGTCTTCTCTTTATCAAAGTCTCAGCATAATTGGTGTCACTGAGTCTTTTTGAAATGTGAGATTGTTCAGCCAGGAGAAGAGAAGGCTCTGGGGAGACCTTATTAGCAGCCTTCCAGTACTCAAAGTGAGTCAACAGGAAAGATGGGGAGGGATTCTTCATCAGGGAGTGTAGCAATAGGACAAGGGGTAATGGTTTTAAACTGAGAGGGTAGATTTAGATTGGATGTAAGGAAGAAGTTCTGCACTGTGAGGGTGGTGAGGCACTGGAACAGGTTGCCCAGAGGAGCTGTGGATGTCCCCTGCCTGGAAAGTGTTTGGGCCAGGTTGGATGGGTTAGGGTGGTGCATCATCAACCTGATCTAGTGGAAAGTGACCCTGCCCATGGCAGAGAGGTTGGAACTCGATGGTCTTTAAGGTGCCTTCCAAACAATTCTATAATTCTATGATTATATGAAACTGTAATAAACTTGTTGGGTATAGGCTTTTGGGTTATATTCTGGTGGTGATGGGGAAATAAAGGACGATTTTTTTACTTTGGAAATCTAAAATAGACCCTGTAGAGTTTTGTAAGAGGCTTTTGGGGTTTTATTTAGTACTATGCTAAATCCATGGAGCTAACTAAGATTGCTAGGTTGCCTTCAGATAGCATCAACATGTAAACTTAAAAAGCTTGCAATAGTTCAGACCACCAACAGAAACTGCCCACTGATTGCAACTATATTTTATCAGAGATAAAAGTGTCGCTGCATGTAATCCTTAAATAGCCTTTAAAAATGTTTCAGATAAATATGCCAAATAAATATTTTCTGAAAATATTTTTCCTACAATTAACCTGTAAGGGTCTGTATAATTTTTCACTCCCTTTACAGACCTCACACAGAAACGAAAAATTGGTAATGATTTCAGTAGTGACTGGACCAGCTGTACACTGTTCTGAAGTGTTTTGGAGAGGGTGATGGGGTTCTGTTTTCAATACAAAAGTAATTTTTGTAGCTTAAATCTGATTTTTTAAATATTGAATGTGTTACTATTTTAGATACAGAAACATGGGACTGTTTCTCAGGGCATTTTTGTAGCAGCAAGGGATTTTTTTAGCTTTTTCTATCTGACACTGAAGCAACAAAAAGTAACAGTAAAGCTCTTGAAGAGATTTCATTAAAAAGAGTTACTTAATGTGGTCCTTAAATGGGCATTATATTGTTCTTAAATGTTGCATTCTTGCCATTGAATTCTGCTTTATGAATAATAATTTTTATGGCATTTTCTTATTAAAACAAAATTTTGGAGCAAGAGAAGGAAAGGGAAATAGGAAAAAAAAAAGAACACTTCATATTTTTTTTTATTTTCATATTTGTTTATTTTCTCAGTTCTTATTTCTGGAACCCATATGGTCTCACTTTGGTTTTTCATGAACTCAGGGCTACAATCTCATGCTTTTGACTCAACTCAGATGATATCTGTCAACAGTTATGTTTTGAACTGTATTTTAAAACTACTTTTTCCATCCTGAGAGTGAAGGTTTGGTGTGACTTAATATGTATCCCCTATGGGAAGATTTTCATGGCAATTCTTAAAATTGTAGAAGGAAATGTATACAGGTTTTCATTACAAAATCTCAGTTAGATAACACAATGATCATACCATCCTAGGTACACGTGTACTACAGACATATTCAAATTACCATTTAAATGTTATTCAAGTAATGCATTCTGAAGCATAATTTGAAAAAAAAAAATTAAAAATTACTCATGTTGATATGCTCTCCTCATTTGCTTCCTAGGTAGACCAATGAGAACTTATTTTCCTGACATTAATTTTCATCAAGAGTTGATTTTAATGTGATCTGTTGCTCCAGGAACATGCTGTAAATCTGTTAATACGGTTCAAGCACAAAATTGTAATTTGTGAATTAGATCACCAATTAGAAATAACAGTACGCATTTGAAAAGTGATCATAAATCTGAATGTGAGCATCCCAAAAAATTACATGTAATAGAATCACTGCCCACTTTAGGGTTTGTTTCATTCTGCAACTTAAACCTGCCTGCAGACATATCAGAAGTGGAATGTCAGCAAATATTTTTCTGCATGAGTAACTTACGAAATTCAAAAAATCTTTAAAGACTGATTGAAATGGAAGTTGAGAGATTGTGTCTGATTCAATTACCAGTAGTTAGCTATGTTAAGAGGCTGCATCTCTAAATGAGAAAGAGGGAATGATAAAAAAAATATACTCACAAGCTTCCATCTACATCTGTCTCAGAAAAAAAAAAAACCCAATAGATGCATTATAATTACCCAGCAAACTTCACAGAGTCTTTGGGATTTGGAGTGATTCTCTTTCAGTTCATCTCTTGGCTAATACTCAGTACCTTTAACATCGTCAGCCACATCACATGTGATTTCATGTTCCTAAAATTTCTAGTCCAAGCTAACTGTTAAGGTGCCTGTATAGTTTACAGCTTGTCAGGTCTGGGCAGTGTTTTGCCTTTAACGTGATAGAAAGGGATGTGTCATTCTGCAGAAGTATCTTCTCTTCCTACTGACTGGAGGAGCAGACAGGCAAGGATATATTAGATGCCTTTTAGATCTTTAGACGCTTTTTAGATCTTTAAACTTTGGGTAGGAGAATCACATTCCTAATAAAGCAGAACTCCTGGATGTCTTCATCTGGGCTTAATTTTGTAGCAACTCCTCAATGCCAAACCATATAATTTATGTTGCAGGTCCTCTCTGCTCATAACCTCTACTTTCCTCTCTGTACACATTTACACAAGCACATAAATTCCTATAGACACATTTCTTTTAGTGCTGTTCTGGACGTCTACTTAAATTTAAAAGAATCCAGATATTGATTGTGTCTGGATTGTCAATCCAGGCATGACTGAATCTCTTGATTGTGTATCTTGTTTTTTGCTGACCTCTTTTCACTAAATGTGCAGGTTTTTCAGTGTTGAACTGCAGTTACTTTGCTGCCAAAAGAGCAGACATGTGGTGGTGTATTATTTTTCTTTTTATAATCAAGGTACCAAAAAAAAAAAAATACCCTTACATTCACAGAAGGCTTCAAAACCTCAAGTTATGCCTCTTTGTAACAAGAAACCACTAATTAACTCCTTGTTATTAGATTTTTACAGTTCTTTGTGAATGATCAAATAATATAATATACAGATGTCTTATTTTAAGAGCTCACAAATGCTATTCTAAATCAGGTCTGTGCTGGGAAGGCACAGTACCATAAATTCTGTTCACTTAAATAGCTGGCCCCTGTATGTCCTCACAGCAGGAACGTGCTTTCTGCTTGTGCCATTGCTTCACATTTTAAGTGACTGTGACTGTCAACTACAGCCACAGCATCCCTTATGCAGGAACCCTACTGTCCCCATGGGTATTTTGTGACACTACACCCAGTGAATCATTTCTTCTGTGTATGTGCACGCTGGCACAAAGCCCAGGGTATTATAGATGTTTTGGGCCAGATTCCCACAGTTCTCTTTCTCCATTCTGTATGACTTCTGAATATACAATTTTTGGTTGTTAAAAAACAAAATCAAAACAAAACACCCACATTCCCATAAAACATTTTGAATTTCTAAAGCTTTTATTTCACCATCATTTCCGGATTTGTTTCTTCCTCTCATCTGATGCTGTCTGGAGAAAGTCTAATAGGAAAGAAAATAGGCAGGAATAGCAGGTGGAAAGAGTTAGTCCAGAATGAGAAACTCTGTAGTCTCAGGAAAGGGCAGAAGGAAAAATATCTCATGCTTGGGGAGAATTACAGGCAACAAGAATTAACTGTTCCTGATGAGGAAGACACCAAGATGGAATCCTGCATGAAATGCTAGTTGCCTCATATCAGACACAGTGAACATTTACCCCAAAAGATGACTTGAAATTGAAGGAAATAGTTAAACATCTCTCAAAGAACAGCTGTTGTTCTGATTGCCTTCAAGAAGTTTGTTAAACCAGTACTTTGTAAACATACGCCCATTCCGTGAACTTTCACCCCTTCTTTCCACAGCTTCTAGATTGTTATGTTCATTTTACAGTCCTTTTCCTTTTTTATTTCATTTACTGTAGATTAAGTCCTTATTCCCCCCTTTAATAGTTTTTAAATATTCATGGAAATTTTTGTAGCTTGTTCTATGAAAAAATTGTCAAGTGTTTTGTAAGTATAGACATTATAACAATGTCAGGTCACATTTAGTTTTAAATTATTTTCAGGGAACTACTGATAAAGAACCTAGAATATTCAATGTCACAAAACATTCTAGTGCCGACTATGTGACTAGACTAGTCAAAGAATCCTAATGGCAAGCACACCAAGAAACTTGCTGCTGTAAAAGGAGAGATAATGTTATTCATATGTAGAATATGTAGACAGATATATTAAAAGAAATACCTTGCCATGAACAAATCTTACACTGGGAAATGTTGTTGGATGTCAAATATTACACAAAATCATCCTCTTTTCTATGGTCTGTGTTGTTCCATTAGCTAGAAGAAAGCACATTATGACTCATATATCAAATACCATTCTGTTATAAACATGTTCTGTTTACAGTGTTATGGTGTCTCAAGACTGGGAGAAGCCACATTTCTATCCTTGGAGTTTTAACTCTTGCATTTTCATTCACTGGAGCTGGAGGTTCGCAGTTCTTTCAGTTACAGAACCTGAACTGCAACACTCATTCACCTCTGGGGAATTTTGACCAGAGAAATGAGTGTAATTAAGCATAGACTGCCATGAAACTATCCAAGAAACGCAAGGTAGAGTCAGTATAAGCAGAGGGCTATTGAACTGGATGAGGAAGTCATCCCAGGACTCAAGGACAGGACAGCACCAAAGCCACGACAGTGATACCTGGGTGGGGGGAGCAGTGGCTGGACCATCGCCTCTGCAGAAGCTGTGCCAGGGGAACCTTGGAGGCAAGTACGTGGCACCCACTTGAGAATTTAGGTACCAGGGCTATTAGGGTACAGAGGGAGGGCATTCAGGAGCAACTCCAACGTGGCAACACATTGTTAAAACAGAGGAACGGCCTCCGCACCCCATGGAAGCAACCTGGAAGCCGGACTCTGGCTGGGGGGCCAGAGTCTCTGACCGGGCCCTAAGAGGCCTTGGGCTCCGGAAGCCTCGGGCAGGGCAAGGGCCCATCCCCGTCCCATGCCGCTGCGGCGGGGACCGGCGGAAAATGCGTTAAAAACCCGCGCGCTTCGAGCGCTTTCGCCACGAACCCCGGGGCAACCTCTGCCCTGGGCGAGTGCGCGGCCCCGAGGACCCGGCGGCCTCCTTCCCGCGGCCCCTCAGCAGAGACCCGCGGCGCGGGGCCAGGGAAGGGAGGCTGCCTTGCGCGGGACGGCCCACTCCGAGGGCTGCCGGGGCTAACGCCCCACCTTAGCCGCTGTGGAGGGGGGCGGGGGGGAAGCAGCGGCCCCCGTTGGCGGCCTCCCCTTCTCCTTTACTTTCCTCCCCTCCTCTCCGCTCCGCTCCCCTCCCCGCTGGCCCGGCCCGGTTCACTCCGGTGCGTTAACCCCGGCGGCTCCGAGGCGGGGGCCCCCAGGAGCGGCTCCCTCTCCACAGTCCTTCTTCCTCTTCTGGCAGAAACCAGACACCGGGACGGCCCCGCGCAGCCCTCGTGGGGCGCGGCGCCTGTGTCCGGGCGGCGCCGGGAGGCCCCTCCGCTGCTGCCTCGCCGCCCGGCCATGCCGCGGCCCGGCTAGGCGTCGGCGGTCGCGGCGCCCGGCTCGGAGCTCCCCGCCCGCACCATGCCATGTGTCCCGCGGAGCCGGGCGGCACACGTCTCCTTCTGGCTCCTCGTCCTTCACATCCCAGCGCCCTGTCTGGGCAGGGTCCCGCCGGCCGGCAGCTCGCTTTTCCCCGACGGGAGGCAAGGTGAGTGTCGGTGGGCGGGCTGGGGTGCAGGGAGTTAGCCGCCCGGGCGCGGCGTGAGGGAGAGCGGGTTCCCGCCGCCGCCTCTCCGCCCAGCAGCCCCGCGGCGGGTGTGCTTCCCGCTGGGAGAGTCGCGGCTCCGTGGCACTGCTCGGGCAGGACAGGCGGCGAGCCCCGCGGTTTCGCCCCCCCCCTCCCCTCCGCCCACCCCGGTTCGGGGTTAGCGTTGCTGCCCGGCCTCTTGCAGGGTGCGAGGTCGCGGCGCTGCTCCCTGGGCTGGCAGCTGCGGGGTCTGCAGTGAGAGCACACGGCTCTGCTGTTCCTTCCTGCTGCCTTTGGGAAGTCATTGAGTCGCGCTGGGTAGGTGAAGGTGTTGCTAAATCCTGCTTTTTGCTTCTCTTCCTCTTGAAGAGGCATCTCTCTACATAACAGAATCGCTTGTACTGCTAAACTGAAAAAGTTCACTGTCCCGATCATTTCTCTTACTTTTAAAAACAAATGATCGCTTCTGCACTTCAGCAACACAAGCTACAGAACGATTGGTGGTACCAGGGTATAAAACTCGCTGTAAGTTATTCATATTCAGTGAAGATTGAAAATTAAAAGCAAGGCTTCATCGGTGGGAGGAATGTCTTGAGGCTGGTCCGCCAGGTGGATTAACTTCCTTCTCCCAGCTGGTGCTGGCTGCACACCTTCCTGGGCGAGCGTAACTCAGGAATTCTATCCTGTTGCCTGTTTAAGGAAAATCAGAAAAGCAGCTCCTGAGAGAGGATAATTGTGATGAGCTGGAAAACTCTGCCTGGTGGTAGAAGATCCAAAAGTGCCGGAATAAACTTTGATTCCTGAAAACCTTCCCAATAACAGTCAACAGCTATGGTTCTGCCAGTGGGAGAGCTTGAACACAGGAGAAAAAAAATCTGTACCCCTCAGAGATAGTGGAGAGGAAAAGCGGTTAAGTAAGCTGCCTGAAAAGTGAACAATTAGTGAAGTTAGCTCCTGCTGGATTCACTTTAAGTGAATGCAAACAATCATTGCATTCCAGTGACTCTACATAGGACAGAACAGGGATGGCTGTGTTAGCATGTAGTAGCTGTTTAATTGCCAGGCATTTGGAAATTAATGTAGAATTAATTTAACTTTCTAGGCATGAAAACCCTAGGCTTTCCCAAAAGTTTGCAATTAGCTTTGTGTAAAAAGACAGTTCAAAATTTGGCTAATTTTTCACAGAGGAAGATTGAATATAGTGCTAAGTGTGAAGGACTAAAATTTGCATCTCGCATGGCTGAAGTGACTGGTAAGTGTCATGCTCCCTCCACATCCACAATGAGCATGACAAATGGGACAGTTAAGGACGTCTGCTAATGTTGGAAGACCTGCTCCCTGCCACAGGCTTTGGGAGCTCAGGGTGTTTCCTGGGTACAGGGCCTTTCCTTGGCTCAGGAAGACATTTGCTCCAGAGATGAGCAATGCTATTTCCTATCCCAAGGAACTGTTTGAAAAGAAGCCAGAGGGCCTGAGGGACAGATGTAGATGAACTACAAAGATGGAGATGAGACAGTGGCAAATTATGATATGTCACATTTTAATGGAATTTTGCCAGAAAACATGTTATCTGTCTAAAAGAAATTATGCTTTTCCTGCCATGTGTGACAGACCATGTATGTTTTTCTTTTTATCCTAGTTTATTCACTTTGGGTACAGTCATTCTTAATGTAGGCAGTTCTCTGCCTTATGTGGTGAGTTGGAATCCACAGAGGAACTGAACAGACAGCAGTTGTTTTGAATATTATCAGATGTTTGCAACGATGCAGAACTAGGAGAGTCTGCTTGAAAGGTTTCTCCAAGAACTTAAACAATTCTTAGACTCATCAAACAACCATGATTGCAAGGCAAAGTACTGACTTGAATTGGTCCTGCTCAGTGTGATACTTGGGTCTTGCTCATGGCACTGATGCAGGCTGGCAGCAGTTGTCGAAAGACAGAGCATTCTCTGGAGCTACACAAAGCACCCAGGGAAGTCTTACCTTTCCTGGCCTGTAAATCCCCTGGAATGAAGACTATTCTTAGGTGGCCAAGGAGGATGCTGTGATACGCCAGCCCAAAGGCTTGTCAGTGGCATTGGGATAGATTCCTGCCATTTAATGTTTGCTGGCACTAAGTCTAATGGGAACCTGTCATGTTTTAATATGAATTAATTATTACTTTAGGAAAACCGAGGCAGTGTTGAACAATACAACCCTTAATTTTGTGCATTCTTGGGTTGCATGTATTAAGTTATTCTGTTTGTTGCCTCTGCCTTCTAGTTGAGGCAGTTCTTTCCTAGGAGGACAGAGGAGGTATCGCCAAAATTGTATCTCCTGTCTTTGTTTTAGAAAGGTCAAGTGGTATGTTAGGTTTAATGGGGAGCTCAGTAAATTTTTCTGTTATTTGTAGGATTGCCTTTGCTAACCTCTCCCCAACAGTCTAGAAAAAAATGATTGTGATTACTTGCAGAAGTATCTTTGGCCTCATCCGGCTAAACTTTGTTGTGTTGTAATCTTATTCCCTCTGGTCTTTTGAAAACTTTTTAATAATTCATTTCTGCAGTTATATTGCAATATATTATTAATACAGCATAATTCCTTTCTTCAGTGACTAACAAGGAGTGGGTGGAAGAAGTTAGACTTCCCTGCTTTGATAATCCTGTTGCCACCAGATGCTTGGGTGTTATTTTCCCTTTTACTGATAGTGTCTAATTTGTTTTAACCTCTATACACTAATTAGTAGTGATGAAATAAAAGATTTCCATGAATAGCTTGAAGTCTAAAAATGGAAGTCTTCGGTCTTACATGGAGCTTAACAGTTAAGCCACAATGAATTAAGCTCAAGATGTCAAGCAGAGATGAATTGCACAATGACAGTATATGAGTAGGTTTTCCTTCAGGCATTTAATTTTATTATTTCATGAGTTGTGCTGAAAACCATAAAAATGGAGGCCCGGTCTTGCAGCGTTCTCTCTTGGCCTCTCTTTGCTGGCACAGCAAGGGATTTTGGGCTTTGCAGAAGTCATATTAATTCAAGTTCCCTAGGTAAGCCATATTTCTGTGAATTTCACCTCTCTACTCCCTGCCCATTTTTGCCTTCACTCTGGAGCGTAAGAGGGGACTTTGGTTTAGCTTCAGTTGCTAAGGTGTCAGGTAGCTGACACCATTTGTGCTACCTACACCCTGTGTAAACTGCAGGCGTGAAGGTGTGGAGTGAGTTTTCAATGTCTTGGTCCCCTCTGTGCTTATGTGGACATGGGCAGATACTCTCAGAACTTTAGTAGGCGTTAGTCTCCTTGTTGTCAAGGACCGCTGCTGTGAAGATCTAAAAGCCTACATCTGTGGCTTGTTCTGCAAAGACACAGTCATTGTAGGCTGGTGGGAAGGCTAATATACAAAGAAATCTGTTGTCTATGAGAATAAGCTTGCTTCTGAAATAAAAGATGCTACTGAGACAATACTAGATTTCTCTTGTAGTTTTGTAGATGTCCTGGGAAGTAGGGGTTTTGTGTGTTTTATTTTGTGTGGGGTTTTTTTTTTTTTTGAATTGGGAGTGTTTCAATGAACTTGTCTCAGGGGTCCATGGCCCAAGGAAACATGAACAGCCACATCTCATACTGTAACTAATTAGGACAAAGGAGACATGTTCCTTCCCAAAGGGGTTGTATCCAGACAGCTGCCTGTCTGGCCATGATTTATCCTGTGTGGCTTTGAAGGTGCAGGCAGTGGAGAGAGAAGTGTTTGTAGGATTGTCTTTCTGGTCCTAGGCAGGAGTAAATTGCTCTGGAAGAACCTGGAGCATTCTAGTTGCTTTGTTAACCAGGTTAATTAATGAATGAGGTGTAATCACCTCATTTATAAGTGGCTGGGACTTTGGGAATGAAGAACAGCCCTGGGGAAAGAGAAACTGGCATGACTTGTATCCTCACAATTTCTTTTGATAAAGTATATTCAGATTGTGATTTCTTGGGCTGAAGTAAAGTATGCCAGCAGAAGACCTGTCCCGTAGGGTATGAGTTATTAGGGACAGTGTTTTATGTGGATCTATGTTACTTGCCTGGGGCTTTTGAGTTTTAAACTAATAAAAAAAATAAATAAATTGGGAACAGATGGTGTTTGTTCTGTCACAGCGGAAGAACTCCGGTAACACTTTCTCCCCCTAGTAGATCCTGAGAAGTGAGAAGATGTCCCATGTTATCCTGGTTAGAATCCCTTTTACAAAAGGGCATGGTTACTTCCTTCCCCTTCAATCTGTTAAAATTCCCTCTTCTGCTGCAACCACTGCTAAAGCTGATGTTACTGAGGTGCTATTGCTACAGCCTATCAAGCCAGTCAATAACATTCTCTTCATATTGCTACTGCCTGTCAAGCCAGTTAATAGTGTTCTCTTCATTTATGTGTGCATTTGTAAGGCTCTGTCTCCTGCTCAGATGGTCAGCTTTCTGGGTGTGTGAGGATGATCTTCTTGATTAGAGCATCATATGCTGGGGACCTAGGACAGAGAGGGTTTCCAGCTCACGTGGGATTGGGAAAGGGGCTGTGTGTGACAGTCAGTATTTTATATGAATGGTGACAAAATATTTGAAGATGAACATTTGCTTCTGAATTATTTAAGGTGGGAGAGTAGAAATCCCAAATGAGGATTGAATTGCATGGTGGTCTGTGCACAGCCTGCCTTTGTGTTGTTAGGGTGGTGTAGTGAATTGTAGTCACTTTTGAGTTTCCCTTTTTAAATCATGTGAGATCTGAACAGGCCATTACTCACCCTGTTTTTCCTTTTCTCCCCC
>JANVCC010010204.1:1174094-1230951 GCA_025345505.1 Todiramphus chloris collaris | reverse complement strand
CAGAGCAATTTATCA
The DNA here is from genome assembly GCA_025345505.1 of Todiramphus chloris collaris. Lineage (NCBI taxonomy): Eukaryota > Metazoa > Chordata > Aves > Coraciiformes > Alcedinidae > Todiramphus > Todiramphus chloris. Next base: position 1,230,936 of record JANVCC010010204.1, on the reverse strand, counting down.
AGACATTGCCAGAATACCACGTGGTTGATCCAGCAAGAGTAGATGCAAGCGGGCATTTTATTTCTTTTAATTTACACCATCACATCTCAAGCACAAGGAAGAAGAGAGATCTCGTCAAAGAGGAAAATGTGGTATATTACAAAATTAACCACGAGGAGAAGGATCTGTTTCTTAACTTGACTGTCCATGTGGGATTTCTTTCCCGTAACTACGTAGTAGAAAGGAGACGTGGTAACTACACTAGTGCGAAGATTGCAACTCGCTCAGGAGTTCATTGCCACTTGGTTGGCACAGTCTCACAGCCAGGTTCCGAGAGTGGGACAGCAACAATCAGCACATGCCATGGCCTGGTAAGTTATGTGACCTTTACTGAGGGTTCTGGGCTAATTTTGATGTCATTAGAACTGAGCTAGGGCATTGGTATATGAATATGTCTGGTAAGAAACTAGATGAGCCAATGTGATACCTTAATGACATAATGCTCTGGAAGAATCAGTTCAATACTCTTGATGTCATTTTGATTTTTGGAAGAGAGAATCAGAAGGTCAGAAGCCCATCAGGGCTTACTTTTCTCTAGTTGTGGTGGCTTTTTTGTTCGTTGTTGTTTTGTATTGGTTTGTTTTGTTTGTTTTTTTTTCCTGGTGGACTGAACATCTCTGTCATTCATATGGCTTGAAGCCATCCAAATATCCTGTCATTGCTTTGATCCCATTAGTAGTTGGAGTGGCTTCGCTACGCATCTGGATGTGAGCTTCTGGTTTAGGTTCTTCTAAAAGGAATGTAGCTCAAGTGCACTGAAACTGCTCTGGAGATGAAACCAGCTGATGGTTAGTTGGAAAAGCTGGGAGATTTGCTTCAGAACTGGTAGAGGCGATGAAATGTGTGCATTGTGTATGTGCTCTAGTGCCTTGACCCTTGAGTGACGAAGAACAGTATTTGAAAGTTCATGGCACAGTGCACTGATGTCTTTTGGCCAAGACATCTCTGTCAGCAACAAGCTAGGGACTGATGTTTCATTTTTGAGCCTGAACTCAGCACCAAGATATATCTGTAAAATACATCCTTTTCCTGACAACATGTCGATGCCAAAGTGTTTTCCTTGCTATTGAGCAGCATGAATCTTTGGAAAACCAGTGGGTTACAGAAGTATCCTGGAAACGTACGAAAAGCATCGTGAAGACAACTCCAATGTAGATTCAGTGGGAAACTCTGGAATCTTGTGTAAGTGTTGGTAACACTTTTGGCACGTTGCCTGGAGAAACAGATGGTTGCTTGAGGTCTCACAGGCATGAAGGGCAGGGATTTTCTAAGTGCTTCTTCCTGTGGGGACTCACTTCTCAAAGCCTTCCCTATAGTTATATGGGGTCAGTAAAGAAAAGGAGATGTGATGATAAAAGTAGTTCCTGTACCAGAATATCTTTGTTTCCATTAGAATGACTACTTGAAAATTAGGTGCTAGGCCTTAATTATGCCTTCTGAAGTATTTAGTCTGCAACAAGATTTTAAAAAAATTACTCAAATTACTTTTTAAATTCATCATGGTGATATCCTCTAAAGTGATCCTTTCATCTGAGTTACAAACTTTCTGAGGTTTACTTTGATTTGGAGGTTTTTGCAACAATGTTGGCTAGAATACAGGCTTGAGGATTTTTTTCTTTTTGACAAAATACTTGTATCAGAAAAAAATGCTGTCACGGTTTGGTTTTAACCCTTATCCTAAAGTGAAATTTGAAAATACAGAACCATAAATTAATTTAGGTTGAAAATGACCTCTGGGGAAAAACTTGGTGATTTTGATGCAATGGTTTTTGAAGTCTGGAAGTCACTGCTCTGAGGAGGTTAGAGTGTATTTTGTGTCTGAATCTCTTAATTCCTCTGAATGCCACAAGCTGGGGAAAGGTGGGTTAGCTTGCCTTTCCCTTGAAAGTTGTCCAAGGTCCAGTGTCATATGAAGACATTTATTAATTATACTTTTGCCAGCACTGAGAAATGCAGTCTGATTTTTCAGGATAAAAACCTGTCATTTCTGAAAATGTTTGTGGTGTTGTGCTGCTTCCTGAACTAATGGAAAATTGCTTTCATCATGGAGATCCCCATTTTTTTGTCTCTCAGTTATTTCTACCTTTTAAAAATTTTTTCTTTTTCTTTCTGGGATGTATTGTGCTTCTCCATTGAAAAAATAATTTTTCTGTTTATTCTCATGAGGGAGGGAAGGAGAACTGAGTACTTGAAATTCTAAAAACCTATCCCTTGAGGGGAAATTGTAAGCTTGTTTACTGTAGGAAGTTAATTCTAAACTATTTGTTAGCGTAGTCAGCAGGAGCAGGGAGGTGATGATTCCTCTGTACTTGGCTTTGGTGAGGCTGCACCTTGAATACTGGGTCCAGTTTTGGGCCCCTCTCTACAAGAAGGACGTTGAGGTGCTGGAGGGGGTACGGAGGTGGGCTACCAAGCTAGTAAAGGTTTTGGAGCATGTGTCTTATGAGGAAAGGCTGAAGGATCTGGGGCTGTTTAGCCTTGAGAAAAGAAGGCTGAGGGGAGACCTTATTGCCCTCTACAGCTACCTGAAGGGAAGTTGTAGCGAGGTGGGAGTTGGTCTGTTCTCCCTGGTGACAAGTGACAGAACAAGAGGAAATGGCCTGAAGCTGAACCAGGGGAGGTTCAGGCTGGATATTAGGGAGGCAACGGTTGTCAGGCATTGGAATGGCCTGCCCAGGGAGGTGGTGGAGTCACCATCCCTGGAGGTGTTTAAGAAACAATTAGATGTTGTGCTTAGGGACATGGTTTAGTGCTTTTGATATAGGTAGGAGTAAGGTTGGAGTTGAAGATCTTGAAGGTCTCTTCCAGCCAAAACTATTCTGTGATACTAAGAGCTGTACAAAATAATCACAGAATCACAGAATTACTGAGTCTGGAAAAGATCTCTGAGATCAAGTCCAGCCTATGACCCAACACCACCACGTCAGCTAGACCATGGCACTAAGTGCCACATCCAGCCTTTCTTTAAACACATTTTGCCATAGTACTGAGTGACTGGAAAGTGTGTTATCCCTAAACTGCTGATTTTTTTTTTTTCTTAATGATAGAACTGGTACAAAAATCTATAATACTGGAAAATAATGCTTTGATGAAATAAATATGTTTTACTGGAATATCCCCCTTTTTGGACATTTTTAGTGGGAAATGATTGAAATGTTATTTTGTAGTTTTGTCCAAGTGCATTGCTTAAGAAAATGTCATCTTTTGCAATGCTGCCCACCCCGTCCCCCCCCCCTTGCCCCCAAAAACAAACAAAAAACCCCAGAAAAGTCCAAACAATTTTGGCCTGAACTGGGACAAAATAAAATTCTAAAGATGCCTGTGTGAGAGGAAACCTTGTTGTAGTCCTCTTTCTGGAATGACTTTCTCTCATGTGAAGTCTGTTTAGTTCATATTTTAAAGTTGCTGAATATCCAGGATAATAGCAGTGCATCAGAATAAAAGAAAGATGAGTGAGGTAGATTTGTGCTTTGCCATAAAGATCAATCTCACACAGCACTGTAAGTATAGAAAATCCTTGGTTGTGTTTTTACTTTAAAATACGTACCTGCTTCCATTGACATTACATGCAGATTGCTCATGTAGTGAAGCTGTAACTCTTAATATTAGTTTTATTCATTACACTCTTTAGAATCAAATGTATTCTGTCTAAAGGCATGGTGCTGAGAAGATGTCATTTTTCAAAGGGGCATCTGACTAAATTGACAATTGAAAATGTTGAGAAATGATTGAGAACCGACACTTTCAAAATGTGGAAAACAGCTTTTGACCATTAGTGTTTCCTCAGATTGACAGTATCTTGTTTTTTCAGCTAGAATGTAATCATACTTGGGAATTGCAGCATTTCCTTAATTGTTTTGAAAACAAATGGTGCTGATGTCACATAATCACAGAATGTTAAGGGTTGGAAGGGACCTCAAAAGATCATCTAGTTCAACCCCCCCCACCAGAGCAGGATCACCTAGATTAGGTCACACAGGAACGTGTCCAGGTGGGTTTTAAATGTCTCCAGGGATGGATTGCAATATAGATGAGATTTTAAAATAACTGATTTGAGATTTTTGATTATTAGACTACCCAAATATTAATTGGACTAAGAAATTCTTGGCTTCATTTATATTTATAGAATCATAGAATGTTTTGTGTTGGAAAGAACCTTTAGAGGTTATCTAGTGCAAACCTTAAATGTCACCTAATGCAACCCAAATTGTATGTTTTCTGGGTTTTTTTGGGTTTTTTTTGTTGGGTTTTTTTTTTTTTTTCCATAACAATCATTTGGAAAGAGAATAAAATATTGTGGGGCTTTGCTATCTTAGGGCTGAGCTCTTACGAAGGCATTTCCATTCTGCCTTGGAACATAATCTTCATCTTTGAGTTGGCTGAAGATCATGTCTTGCAAATTTAATTTTCCTGTGTATTTATATGTTTCCAGAATGGCCTGCAAGGAAGTAACAGAGTGACAGGTCTGAGATAAAAGGTCGGGTGGTACAGTCATTGTATGATATTGTTGTTTTTAAAAAATGTAAATATGTCTCTATTTTCACAAAAATATATGGAAGCAAATAGCTAGGTTCATAAAGGGATTTGGGCAGAATTGAACGAGAGGATAAAGAGGACAAACTAGCAGAGATCTGAAGGAACTAAGTTATAATTTCCAAATCCCTTTTTTTCCCCTAACACCTTGTGGTATCTTTGTTTCCTTTTCAGGCTAAATAGGTCATGATCTTAACAGGTTGATGAATATGATGCTGTAAGTTCTGTCTCTTCTTCTCTGTCTCAGTTGTCTAGTTAAGTCTTCTGCATTTCTGGGTATTGTAGAATAATGCAGGAGACTGTGTCAACATGGGAAGAGTGAGGCAGACCTCACTGTTCATTTTGGGTCATAATTGGAGGACGAAACCCCAGAGAGGAAGTGTCTACTGGAACACCAAAGACAGATCAATTGATGTCACTTGGGAAGATAGCAGACATTAAATATTTTAGATATAGGAAAGTTTCCAAGAGGAATTTAAGGGAGAAAATTTGAAATTGTATTGGAAGGCTATTTAGGACATGCTTCTAGTAATATTTTTTTTCCATAATACCTTTCTACAGAAGCTTTTCCATATACTAATGCCTTAATACTCAGTTTTGTGTTAGTCGTGAGATCCCTTGTGTTGCAGCAGTAGTGTCAGCTTGTCCCCTCAGTAGGGCTGGGAGAGAGAGCTCAGTGAAGCTGAATGAATACTCTAGGTTTATGCAGAGTCCTATAGATCTGGGAAGTGAATTTTTCTCTGATAGTTTATCCGCTTCATTAGGAACAAGGCCCTCTTTTATTCATCAGTAGCACAGACATTGTTTATAGTATTTTTAGATGACAGAGCATCATTAAGGCTTTGTTTTGTTGATACTTGTTTACAGTGTAGAGTTGTCAATCGACAGTTGCTTCTGGTAATACTTTTATCTTCAAGGGCTCTACAAGCATTAACATGGAAATGGCAGAAGAGTGGAAAGACATTAGTATGGAAATGAGAACGATCTGTACACTTGTACCTGGTAAACTCCTGGCCATGCTGGGCCTTGCTTAGCACTGTGGACAGATCATGCTTTGTCTGTCTCCAGCTGGTCAGAGGGTTGTCTCTATCCTGATAAGCGTCAGCATGTACAAGAAGAGCTGTCATTGTCTGCTGCCCAGGCAACAGCAAAGCAGTGCAAAATCATGAAGCACTGTTTGTTTATTTACTGCCCCTCCCAAACCTCAGCTACAGTAGAACACTGCTGTTCCTAGGGAGTGACAGATACACACACCAAACCCAGTGGCTGATCCATACCCTGGTGATCTGTAGAAAAACAGCTCAAGTCTGCTGTTTGTGCCCAGGATTTCTGAAAAGTTACCTCCACCTCAGTTCTTCCCTCTGTGGTCTGCCACAGTCAGGGCAGCCCTCTGTGGAAGTTTACTTGATGGCTGTATGACTGTTTCTCTTTATATGGCAGCTGGTGAGAGATGCTCCAGGTGAGACCTCTCTGGGCAGATCTGTGTCAAGTTTGTCACATGGGGCAAGTTTGTCACCGAAAAGCGGAATGGTGTCTGAATTCTGCTTGAATGTAACCAGTCTCTTATTTATTGCAGGGTATTACCATTATATGAAGCCCAAGAATAGCTCTGGAATTTAAGCAGTGTCACCTATATTGTTAATTTGCTCCACTCAATGTAGCATAAAATCCACCAACAGCATTTTATCTGTTGCTGACTTGCTTCAGTTCTGGGGAATCTGGCATGACCTCAGTTCTGCTACATGCCAAGAAGCTTTTCTAGTTAGTGTGAGATGCTTTTTTCATGCTGCCCCATGTGTTATCTTATGATCAGTCCTAGGTTGAACAGTTCTATGCAGGTACCATAACAGTACTTACTTCAGCAGTAGTGTGTTCTATATGCTGCTTAGAATTTCCTCTCCTATGGTTATGAAAAGTCTGCATCAGGATGTTGGACTACTTGGCGTTTTCCTTAGATGAGGTTTAGGGATAAAGAAATCTTCACTTTAAAACAATTTTATAATATTGTGTTCTATAGTAATGGAAGAATAAAATGCATCGCTAAGCTTATCATAGGGATTTTTATCTGCTTCTATCTCTCCCAGTCTGTGAGCTATGTTGGTTATTAACAATTTGTTAATCTGTTGTTAAAGGTAGTTACCAGAGCTCTGCAAAGCTACTGTTCTACACAACTCATTCCTACAGCCCAGAAAAACGACTGCATCTTTTTATTCCCTTGTATACCAACAACCAACAAAATTATTTTCCTTCAAATGGAAGTGAATTTTGATTACTGTAAGTAGCTAAGTATGTGTCAGTGCAGAAATACACTTAAGGAAAGGGGAGATATAACCTTTTCTTCGGTTGCTGTTGTGATCACCTGAAACTGGATTCAGCACTGGTCCCTGACATGGAATCATATAGCCCCAGACACATATCAAAGAAATGAATTCCATTCTGGGAGCAAGGGTACTGGGGAGACAAATAAGTTGTTCTTTAGGGGTCTCTTCCCCTTCACTTCTCTCTCCTTGCTTCTTCTAGGAGTCGCTGACTTCTTCATTGCCATTCCCGTGCTGTATAGTACTTGGTGGGTCCTGGCCCTACCTGCCAGTCATGTCATCTTATTTAATATGTCAGTGACATCTCCATAGCAGCCTCTTTTGTTTTGTCCAACTAGTGATAAACTGCTGGAACCAAAATGTAGGAATAAGGTGTTTGGAGAATGCCAGACATGAAAGGAAGCCGTGAGCTTTTTCCTTGGGGATGGGGATTGCTGCATCGTTAGATATAATGGAGCTGCCAAAGTCTAAATGTTGTGCTCTGTCTTGTTCTGGCACATGTAAAGAAGGAAAGACCTGCTAAGTAGCTCTGTTGTGTATCTGCTGTACGTTTCTTCGCTTAGGCAGTAGTATGGAAAATGCTTTAAGTAGAAGAATTTACACTGAAGTAAATATAGTGTTCTGTGTGCATCTGTTCTTTGTCATAATTGGTTTGCTTGCTTTTTCCATATAATAATAACTATGAGGATGTTCTTCTTGCTTTGACTAGTGTTGTGGTTGTGAAATTTTGATTTTGACTTTTTTTTGAGGATGATCCAAAGACAGGGGGAGTGTGGTAGTGGTTTTATATTTATGTGGTTGGTTGGGGTTTTTTTGTTTTGTTTTGTTTTTTCCACAGCATAGTCATCGTTCAAGTTTTATTGAGTATTTGCTGCTGTACTTTAACATCCGTCCCTTTCCTTTGTGTTTTAACTTCAGCTATCCATCTGTCAGCTCCCTTCCCCCAGTCTTTTGTCTGCAGAAACACTCTAATTGACAGATCAAGCGAATCTCATCAGTGATCTCAGTACATGAGAATCTGTCTGTATCTATGGCTCCTGGTCTTGGCCTTGTCACCTTTAACCAATATGAAGTTGTTAGTCCAGAAGCTGGGTATGGCTGGAGGTTTTTATAATGGAGTTGTATTTCAGTGGAACAGTCATTGATTGGGTAAATTAGAATTAGGATTAGTCAGTATGAACTGATTTGAATGGAGTACTCAGGATTAGGATGCTCCTTTAAGGTAACTATTTTATCGAGAATATGAAAAGACAGACTATTTTTTTGTATAGTTTTAAGAAATCTTATTGTCTTGTTTAAATCTGTACCTATGTTTTTGCTTATTACTTTGAATATGGTTAGTGTACAGAGCTGCCAATCGTCTTTCCAGTTTCCAAGACTCTTTACTGAATTTTCTGTGTGTGTGTGTGTGTGTATGTGTTTTTGTTTCTTTTTCCTGAAAGTCTTCACTCACGATTTCACGAGTGGATGGTGGTGGTGGTGTTTTGTTTTTTTTTATAAAAAGTATCTTGGTTACTGAGGGGAAACTGTGGGATTGTGACTTCAGTCTAAAGGTTCAGAATCAGAAGTAAAAAATATATGTGATATCTATTTTGCCTTGATTCTTTAAAATTTGAGGTTTGTAAGCTGGTCTGTTCATTGTTTCTTTTAGCATCTTTGGAAGTTTTTAGCCAAGCTGAGTGCAATCTGAAAGAGAAATGGAGGTATCAAAGCCATTAAGTTCTTACGAATTTTGCAGGTAAAGGTGGGAACTTCTGATTGGGGAAATGATGGGTGAACACATGCAGATTGACCAATGGCTCAACACAACTCTAAGTTGTTACTGAGCAGGGTGCAGTGCTACCCATGGTCCAGCTGATGGCCAGGGCTGCTGGAGGTTTCAGGGGAGACCAGAGAAAAGGACTTTTAAGTGAGGAAATGGAGTTCATATGAGAACCATATCTGTGGGGGAAGAAGTTTTTTGTAGTTCTGCTGTTCATATAAGTTGTTGTTTTTTTTTTTTCTTTAATCCGTTTTCAGGTGCTGAAAGCGAGGTTCCAGCCTGGAAGTAGCCAGAATTGTTTGCAGTTGTTCTCATATTAGCAATGTGCTGTACCTGCTGTCCATCACAGCACATGCTTAGTGTGTAATCATTAATAACAAGCTGAAGAGAGGGTAAGAACTGAAGCTTTCTTACATACCCAGGCAGTGATGCGTATAATGTGACATTAATAGGGACAAATCTTGCCAGTTGCATGCCTTTTTTTCTAGCTGTTCAAAAAAAAAGAAAATTACCAAGAAAAGCTGTCTTGCTCCTGTTCTGAGTAGAGATACATTGACGGGATGTTGGGTGGTGAACAGCAATGGGTGGTGTAAGCAACAGACTCAGTCTATGCCCACTCCTTGCACTTAGAGGGTAGATGGGCTAGTGGTAATTTTACAGAAGCTGTGTGACCCTTGGCTTCTGGCACCAGCTGAAAACCAGCAGCCTGAAGACCATGTCCTGCCTCTTCAGTTTTCTTTGTCTGTCAGAGAGGAGCAGCTACAGTCCCTGAGCAGCATCAGCGTTAGGGTGCTGTTACATATGCACGTATATCAGCCACACGCACATGCAAATCTGTATACGTATAGGTAGCTTTATCATTGCAGAACAGTTAAACTGCAGCTAAAGCTCTCAGTTTAAGATCCATGCTGTGTGCTGAGAATTCTGTGCTGTTGTATGGGCTATTACCAAGCCATGGCCAAAGAGATTGGGTTTTTCCAGAAACTGGTGCTTAATGATGAACTTTCCCAAGCCATTTGTAAATTATATCAGAATAAGTATTTAGTAATTTAGGCTGGGATGTAATGGTTGGACTCGGAGATTTTAAGAGTCTTTTCCAAACTAAACGTTTCTGTGACTTTGTAACATTTAAGCACTTTAATATACACACTGGCTTCAGGGCATGGTCTGGAGAAGGACTCACCAGAAATGTCAATCTGTAAAAATAAATAAGGAGTCATAAAAAAACCTGATTATCTTGACTAAACAGTACCTGTGTTTAAACGCATCCATTGTGTGCTCCCATTCTCATGGCAAAAAGAAGTCCCTAATAAACTGCTTAGGCTTGTTGATGCATGGATATCCCAAGAGGAGGCTTAAAGACCTTGTGGCTGTAACTCACTGTAATGTCTCATGCAGGCACTGGTTTTGATTTGAAGTTTTCTTTTTCTACAAATTCTACTCTGTTTCCATTTTTTAAATGTATATGTTTAAGCCAAAGATGATTCTAAATGCTTAGTCCAGACTTTAATATCTATTTATTTGTATGTAGTGTTAACTCTAATTTTTTCCTTATCATGGAAAAAATGGACTTCATGGACTAAATCTGGTCAAAATAGTAAGAATGGAATGGAAGATGGATGGAATGAATGACTGATTTATCCAGCATCCTCTGTCCAACAATGACTAAGTAAATATCTAGGGAAGAGTTAGAATGCGATAGTAGGACATCTCTCCTTTGTTCATCCTTGCTTCTGTTTTCAGCTCAGATCAAATTTCTTGATATGGGTATGTTTTCCTTGTTGAGAATCTGTTGATGGATTAGTCTTTCACATACTTTCTTGGTCTCCCTTGAGTCACTTGGTGGTAGGAACATAAATCTTTGCCCCTGTGGGTAGGCTTACTTAAAAATAATGAAGGATTAAAAAGAAGCAGCTGCAGGGTAAAAATAGTTAAGCTGTATGGGACTTGTCTTGGGCTTCCAAAAAGCTATCATTAAACAAGTGATAATTCGTTGTTATTATTATCTTAATTCTGTGAAAGAGAAAGAGCTGGTGGGAATAAACAGAGTAAAAAGTAAAAGCAAGTAAGAGGAAAAACAAAATTTTGTTCTTGCAAATACAGAAATGAAAATTAAAATAACAAGCTGCTAAGATAACTGAAGAAACTTCATTCATAACCAAAAAAAAATGTTAAAGAAAAGCTTGTTAAAGATGCACAGTTTGGTAGCTTTTTCAAACTCTTCAGAATCAGGAAGCCATCCTGAGATTCTGTTGCCAAGTGTGTGATTGAGAATAAAGGAAATGTTTAAAGGAGACAGGGCTGTAGCAAAGAAAAATTAAAAACATAAATAAAACATAGTAATGAAAAACAACAAAAAAATATACCACTAGGACAAAGTACTTTTCAAAATAAATTAATATAAAATTGATGAATTATGAACTGAGACATAATGTGTCATTTAAACTGACCTTAGAAAGGGAGTAAATATGTAAGCAATGAGATATCTTGATTAGCAGAGTAGTAAATGGATCAATGAGCAACTGATGGAGGAAAACTGCAGCAAAGTGATGAGAAATAAGCATTGAACTCAGAGTCTCTAACTGGAAGATTGCCAGAACATATGGAGGTCAGTGATTGTGTCCTTTCATCCTTATACTGTTCTTAGAGCCTTTCTGTAAGAAAGTGCTCTTGTCTGCTGCTAGATGAACACTACTGGGTCAAAAGGTTCTTTGTTTTAATCCCGTCTGGCCATTCCTGTGTTCTTATGGCATAGGATATGTAACGGGTTTTCACCAACCTAGAGTATTTTTATTCTTATCTATTTGTTAATGTAGATGCCCTTCTTTTGAAAGTTATTCTGCATGGTATAGAAAACAATTTGCTGCTGTTGCTGCTGTGAGATGTGATGATTTATTTTAAAAATAATTTCTTTCTGGCTCTGTGTTCCATAGATCTGGATGTCCTCTGTTGCTCTTTGTCCTCAGAGGGCCTCATTTGATCTTAATCTGTGTTAGAACAGTTTTTGTCATGTCTATAGATGACACCAAAGCACTTGAACTGCATTGCCTACACATTTTACAACAGCTGTTGTCTTTTCCCTAATAACTCATGACCAAAGGTAGAAGCTGTATTTCTTCACGTGACAGATTTTTACACCATGTCAGTTCAGAGTGGCTCAATACTTGCTGACAGTTTTTGATGAATCTTTATGTAATGTAGTTAAATTACAGCCTGGTAGCATCCACTTGTCAAAATTAACCTTTTTTTACCAGCAAATGCACAGAGGAATCTAATCCTGTCTTTTCAAAGTAGGATCCTAGTCCCAACAGGGAAAAATTAAAAAGCACAGGTTTCTCCTTACAGGGAGAAATGCATGTTTCATATTTTTCCCTAAGCTGCAGGGACAGCATGCCACTTGTTTATCCAATTAAGTGTTCTCTTTCAAATGAGGAAATGAATTTCACTTGGCTTTGGAGAAGAGTTCAAAAGTCGGAGAGCAGTAGCAATTCAGGAGAGAGATGCCAAGGGGAGTTATAAAGCTAAATGACCATTACTGCTCTTGTGGGAGGCAATCCAAACCTAAGCAGGGAATGAAATTGGAGAGCGTAAATTAGCTGCAACTAACCACAGAGCCCCAGGTTCCAAGAGTAATCGCTTTCATCCAGAAAAAAGGGGTAACTGTGTATTGAAAGAGTGTAATATTAACATTAATTATTTAATAATATTAAATATAAATAGTAGATATTAAATATATAATGCCAGGTAATCAGCTATACTGATTTACCCAGGTGAGGTTTGAGGCCATCAAATTTGTCTTGTAGCAGTGCTCCGAATTGCTCTGGTTTTTAGAAAGGAATATGATCTCAAACCCAGTGTTGCCTTTTTGGTCATTTTCATATAATTAGGAAATGTCCTCTTCCAGCAAAATAGAACAGCAGCTTTTAGAGTAGTCTCTTCATGTTATGGCTGTGAATGTTATTTTATATATTATTTTTTCTAGTTTAGTTGATTTAGTGATAACACTTCTCTAGGAATGTGCTCTCTAAAGAGCTTGAATGACAATTAGATATTTTAAAATATAAAGCAGCCAAGTTTGTTTAAGTCGAGCTTCTTTATGGATATTGAAGCTAGCCCAACAGCTGTGTTTTTCATCCTTTGACAAATGTTCTGTGTTTCTCTATTACTAAGAATTTCTGTAATTTGCACTATGAAGTTCCATCTAATGAATGGAAAGTTATTACTCATCTAGACATTACATTGTGATGTCTCAAGGTGCAGAACACAGAGATACAGTGATGTACAAAGCCTGTAAATGCGTTAAGTTGTGGTAGAGATATAAGTCCAAATCAGAAAAACACTTGAGGCTTAATCAGACTCTCAAAATGGATAGATTTCTGTGAAGTGTAGGAATTTGTGAATTGCCAGTCTGCCATTGGCATTCCTGACTCTCAGCCCTCATACAGGCTTTTTTGTGACTGAGCAAGTCACTTGGGTCCCATGTCTGTTTAAGTCAGGAAATCAGACTAATCTGATTTAAACACAAGACAAAAGCACAAAATCAAACCGGAAAACCTGCACAAAGCCCCCAAAACACCCTAAAGCCCAACCAGAGTGCTCAGGACTCTCTTTTTACCTTTATTAACCTGATGGCAAAACAAGGTATCTCTAGGTGTTTAATCTGGTGATGGCAGTAGATTAGGCTGTTTTTCTGTGTTAGATCTGTAGCACTGCCACAGAGAATTGTGTAGTATTCTTCACTGTTATTTGTCTGCTGTAGAATTAAATCAGGACACTAATTTATATACTTACATGGTATGTCTACTACCACTGGTGAAGAACCACTGTGTTACTGACTGACAGGAGTTAAGTTTAGGCCTTTGGGAATGGCCTTTCATCCTTGCTACCCACGCAACTGCATCCAGCTAACTGGTCTAATGATATATGTGTGATGAGTATGTGTATATGTTTGTGTAACATTTACATTCCAGTATTTGGTACAGATCAAGTGCAACAACAGCTCTGCATTTCAGAGCACTTTGTTACTTGGGGTTGCAGATCATTGGTACCTGGCTTTCTTTTATCTAGTGTCAAGACACGAGCCATGCTCAGTTCTGCTTTAGGCACTGCAACTCTTCCTATCCGTTGGCTAGAAGGAGAGTTAAGCTCAGCTGATTCAGCTTATCTGAGTTGCTCACTGCTCTCCTGGACATAGTATCTGACTGATTGCAGAGTAGTTATCTGGTTTGTCTCATTTGGCAGTTGTAAAGAAGAATCTGAATGCAACCTCTAGGGGCAAAGGGGAGGTATTTGGTGATTGCAGAGGTATTCTGACTGGCAGAGTGTGTAACAAACTCCAGCACAGAACAGATAGCAGAAACCTCCTGGTATACTAGAAACCTACTTACAGGGCTAGTGGCAGTGTGGTAAGACACACATAACACAGGTACTGGACAAGACAGCAACAGCTTTCCTTCTGTGGTATTAGAAGAAGCAACCAATAAAACTGTAAATACCACAGCAAAGATTTTAAGTAAGTCTACTGAATTTCGTGACTTCATAAATGATGAGAATATTGAGGGAGGGGAAATTATTGAGGCAAGTAAGACTGTTCATAGTCCCTTATGCGTCTATTCTGGGTCTGATTTTATTAAAAATTGTCACTGATACTAATGGGATGAGAGTAAGGAACATTTAAGGAACATTCTAATCATAGAATCATTAAGGTTGGAAATGACCTTCAAGATCATCCAAGTCCAACCATCTACCCGACATTATCATAACCACTGAACCATGTCCTGAAGTGCCATGTCTACATGTTTGTTGAACATCTCCAGGGATGGTGATTCCACCACCTCCATGGGCAGCCTGTTCCAACACCTCACTACTGTCTCAGTAAAGAAATTTTTCCTAATATCCAGCCTAAACCTCCCCTGGTGCAACTTCAGCCCATTCCCCCTTGTCCTATCACTAGTCCTATCACCTCGCAGAAGAGACCAACCTCCACCTCGCTACAGCCTCCTTTCAGGTAGTTGTAGAGAGCAGTAAGGTATCCTCTCAGCCTCCTCTTCTCTAGGCTAAACAATCCCAGCTCCCTCAGCCATTCCTCATAAGGCATTTTCTCCAGACTGTATGTGATGAACTTTGCTCAAGAAGTAAAGCTGAAAAGTCTCATCAGGACAGAGGAGGACTGGGATGTTGTATCGGTGAAACAGGTAATGTTAGACTTGAAGTTGCAGGAGGGAAAATTCAAGTGTCATAGTCTGTTTGTTAAATGGAAGACTTCACACGCCAATAAGATTTTCTGCTTTTAAAAGCTTATCTGTTGGAAGTGTAAGGCCAAGACCTGAATATACTGGCTTTATAGTTTGGGGTTTTTTTACTTATCTATTACTAGTAGGATGTTATGTTGTGGGGCTGGGGGCTGAGAGAAAAAAGAACCTAGGATTGATCAGAGATTAAACAAATTTTCCCATACTCTTCTAAAGGTTCACTTAGGCATTTCTGATCATTCAGTTTGAAAAAAGCAGGAAAAGAACTACTGGGAAGTATCATGCCTTGTTTTACTGTTCTCCAGGTGTCTGAATATGGGGACATATGCTGAGAGGTAAGAGATGTTGGTCTGAGCGAGTCATGCTTTTCTTACATGAGATTTAGTGTATGTGATGGAAAACTTGTAACTGTGTCTGTTGATTTGGGGTTTCCCTTCACGTCTTGTTTCTGAGTACTGGTTTGGATGCTCAGACCAGAGTGGCTTGTGAGGATTCACAGGCTTCTTGAAACAAGCAGGCTAACCTTCTGGGGAAGACGTGGAAAACTAAGAAAAAGTAAATAAGCTTTGAAATTTAACCATAAGAGGTTAGGTAACTGTGGGAGATAATTTAGGCATACTTGACCTATCTGAGGGTGGGATTTCAAGAAGTCAAGACATTTCTTTTTAGCACTACTCTGAAATCTGATTGCTAAAACATCTTATCTCCTTCACAAGTGGCCTTCATTCACATATATCCTTAAAAGAAATAAAAGGTTGAAAGGCTAAAGTGAAAGTAATTCTCCATGGCAAGCTTGCCTGTATTTGTTATCAGTCCAGATAATGCAACTGTTATAAATAAGTATAACCAGCATATTTCCCAAGCACAACACCCAAATACCCAAAAGACTTCTGAACCCAGTGAAATACCTAATGTGAGCTAAGTAAACATACTTGTAGATGATACAGGGAGCCAGAGAAGTAGTAAAGGACAGACAGAACTTTTAAGACAAGGCAAAAATAAAGGAGAGGGTGTTTTTCATGCAGAGACAAGATCTTGGCAGCCATAAAGTCCAGTTGTCTGGGATCTGTTATATGCAGAGTCTGAGACAGTGCAGTGTGTATGCATCTAAAGGACAGCAAGCACAGCAATATTCCTGTAGGATTTGTGCAAGAGAATGCTTTGCAGGGGTATGCATCCAGAGCATCCACTTGCCAGTGGCTTTATTTGGGAACACAGATATATACCTGAAATGTGCCTGGCTCTTCAGGGGTGTTGTAGTGTAATTCTCTGTCCCTTTCAGTCAGGGGAAGCAGGATGTGGATGCCACAGCACTGAAGATGTGGAGTCTGTCAGAGCATTAACCTCTTTGCTACTGGTTGTGGCAAAAAAAACATTGTTCTGGGCAAAAAGTGTATTTGCAAATGAGTTCTCTTAGGCAGTCTGGTCTGCCTTCCCATCTGGGGCATTTCTGTTCCCTGTATTAGGTACTGATCACTACTGGTATACAGTAAAAGAAAATGAAATGGATCCCAGAAATGGGGTTTGTGCAAGGACTCTGCACTCTCAAATGTCATACTCTTCTAATCAAACTTTTGCCCAACCTCTTTCCTTCAGAAGAATGAAGGATAGGTTACTGGAGCATCTAGCTCAGAAAAGCAGGATAGAACTTCTCTGTACCTTAGCATGTGAAGGTTGCAGAGCCCACAACAGCCAGTGCTTTGGCATTTGATGAAGTGAAAGAGAGGAGGCAAGCATGATTTCCAGATAGGGCTTAGAAGGGTTTTATAACCTCTTTGTCTTGTTCTGAGAGGAACCTACCTATGCAAATACATTTGATACCTGTCCACTGTAGATGGTGAGCCCTTGGGAGCAGTGGTTGTGTGGGATGCTGTCGTGTGCTGGTCATAAACCAGAGCGAGATTTTGTTCATATTCTCAGGAACAGAATTAAGACTCAAAATGGAGTCAAAGGGCCAAGTGGCTTTATTTGCCTGACAAAAGTTCGCAAAGCAGAGAGAGAAAGAGAGAAAGGAAAGGAAGGAAGAGCCAGTTGTGATAGCTACCACCACGGATCTGCGGTGTCCTGTCAGTCTGATGTGCTTTCAGGTCCGGTGGGAGAACATCTGTTTGATGTTCATGGCTCCTGCTCTTTTGTTGGGGACTGTCCTGCTTATTGCACCTACAACCTGGCGGTGGCACGCATGCCCAACACTGTTTCTGAGGGGCCTCGGGTGGGTTTCAGGGGTCTCCGGGCCCCTCGGTCTTCCAGGCCCTGGGTCTGGGCTCATGTGTAGGGGTGCGGTTGCAGCTGTCCACGCTGATAAGGCACCATTCTGACAAGCTGTGGTCCAGTTTGTGGTTTGGAGCCTGTCCCCACTGATAGAGCCAGGTTGCTTTGTCATCACCTCGGACAAACCGTCGTCCAGTTTGTAGTTTGCAGTCTGTTTACACAGATACAGCAATGTTGAGGCATACACTACACTGCCCTTGTCACCAACTCTGACAGATGCTCTACCATTCTTGGCCAAGCACAGCATGATAGGAGCAGTGTCCGTGAGCATGAACATTCTGGATATGCTGAATGGCACAAGCTTCAGAAGGCTTTATCCCCCCTCCTTACAATTTCATTTTCTTGGCCAATTTCCATTCAAAAGAACAATTTCTGAATGGAGCAGTGAGGGTTGCTGGATCGTTCAGGCAGGATGCACCAAGCAGCATGAGTCCACCATAATTGTTTTTACAAAGACCAACAAAGCAAATGGTCCTGTTAAAATTTTCCTTTGGCTTTGGTCCCACTGTACTTGCTATGACATTTTGTATCCCTTAGCCATACATTAGAGCATACGATGTCTAAACCAAATGAATATCCCTGTCTTCACATAACTTCATCATAAGATGCCTTTTGTCCCTTTGTGAATGACATACTGATGCTGCGTGGCTTTGTGAGTGCAATTCAGTAGTGTAATACCAGTTTTTAGGAGTGACTGTCATCAGTCATACGCTCCGCAGTGTTGCATGGCTCAGCCCTCTTCTGCTTATTACTCTGGCTTCTGTTACTTGCTCTGACCCCTGCTTGCAGCTGGGACCAGCTGCTTTCATGACCTTTCCAGTCTCACATAGTGAGGAGAGTGTGATGGGTTTGGAAATAGTCTGGGCACCTTCTTCATAGTTGTTGACATCCTTTTTTCTCTTCAGCAAAGTGCTGCAGCACCTTTGTGTGGTATTGGACATGTTTGGTTGTAGGAGAAGGCTGATTGAGAGCATTGGTCTCTTACATTGAGGGAGTGAAGCGATGACAGAGGGAATGAGTTACTCTAAATACAGCCTCTGACTTGTATAATTGGATAGTGTCCAATTCCTGCCTACCATCTTTTGTTGGTGTCACCTGGGTCCCTATCCTTGCCTGTCAGCAAGAGCAGAGTAACCTGGGAGTGACTATAGGTGCTGCCCAGAATCCCCTGAAGCTCACTAACACATTGTCCAAAAGGCTTAATAGCTCTACAGTTTCTAGTACTATCACATGTCTTTTTAGTGTTGCTTTCATGAAAGATTCAAATTCACTGCTTTCTATTGGCAAAGTAAGATAATGTCTCTTATGTTGGTTTGCTCTGCTATCGCAGCGCGCTGGAGTTGCAGAGAGAAAAGCCTGGGCATCCTATACTTGCATGCTAAATAACATGAGAGCCAGACTAACTCTTCAGAGAATTATTTTTGAGGAGTTCACCAAAGGCTTTTGGGGTCACCTTTCGCTTTAAGAAGTTACTGGACAAGTATGTGAGGCAGCAAAATACTTACTTTCTGGCTTGGATTCTTTTCTGTATAGACTTGCATTTGTTTTAGTAAGACAGCAGACATGATTCTTACTCTGTAGTCTCTGCTTTTTTTAATCTCTGAAAGCCTAATTTGTGCTTCAGTGACTGTAGTAGGAAGAGAGAGAGGTGAACTTGATACCGATGACAAGAAATTCTAATTGTTTGCCTCTGTGTAAGCATTGGACAACATCACAGAAAACACTCTGGTAGTGTTTCCAGACATGTCTTGCACAGAAGCCGAGACAAAGACCATCTCTGGTTTTCTGTATTACTGTAATGTCAAAGAATGAGGCATTCTCTCTGTCTTCTGCAGCAGCATAAACTTAATGGCTGACTTGTAACACAGTTCTTTGTGTTGTAGTACATGTTATTTGAGCAAAGATTTACCCAGAAGGGCAGTTTCATGCTGTGGTTACTGGAAAAAGGAAAAGGGACCGTAGTCCCAGATGATAAGCAGCATTGGGTTTGACTCATTAGTGGTGCCATCTTTTTTTAATCTGTAAAATGGGTAGATCTGCTGCCACTAGAGCTGTAAAGAGAGGTGCTGGAATCAGTGCTGTGAATGGAGGAGTGATAGTTAGGTCTGGGCTGTGGGATGAGCAGGTGTAGTGGGTGCCCACAGCTGCTGCAAACCTTGCTGTGTTTTCTTGGCTACCTCTGTGAACAGAAGCCAGTGTTGAGTCTTGTCAGTCTCTAGCTAGTTTCCTGACTCCACAAACTGGCTAGCTGGCTCCTCTACCCAGTCCAGTCACTGCCTGTCCAGTACAGTGGCAAAATGCAAATTGAAGTCAGTGTTTAAATGCAAAGTACTAGATTTTGCACATTAATTTACTCTGTACAAGGGCTAATCAAGCAGGAGTTTGGCATAGTATCTCCAGAGAGTTTTGGAATATGACAAGAGCAGGCATTTTTGTCATAAGAAAAACAATATTTTCTAAGTCATAAAACCTCATAAGAATATTTGCAAAAGTCAGTTACATCTAAGGGCCAAATTCTGTCACAGCCAAGAAAAGGGGAAGCACCCGAGTGTGATGCTGAATGTTTTTGTATGCTCAGAGCAACTTCAGATCTTTGGCTGTAGGTTAATACAGATTTCCTTGTCTATAACAAAGCAAGGATGTAGTGCTTCTAAGTAATTTTTCCATTTTTGTAGGGTAATCAGGCAACATGGCTGTCACACAAAGGCAGGATCTACAGTCTGACTGTTTTACTGAAGAGTATAACATCAGCATTTTCAAGGTAGCCTGGGTGGTCTTGCCAAGAACTGAATGCAGAAGTAGTGTTGGTATCTAGTTGGATCTATTGAATATAGTTCAGTACCATTTGAAACTGGGGTTGATGCTTAGTTGAAAGTTTGAAGTACTTGTGTATGTAACTACTAGAGATAGAAATAATGGTACAGGAAATTTTTCAAACCCATGAGAGAAATCAGGAAGCATATCTGATAAGCTCCATAAGGAGCTGGAGAGACAGACAGGAGAATCCAGGGATGCGATGGAGCAGAAAGTGGGACATTTGGGAATAGTATCCTGATGCTGTGAGCAGCAGTGGGAGGTGTAGGTCACCAGTGAAGGTGGTACCTGTAAGTGCTTGAAGTCTGCTTGCTGCAATTCAGACTGGTTTGTATTGCTGTGGTTCACGAGGTGTATGAGGCTGTGGAAGTTGGGTGTCTGACATGAGAAGGCAAGACTAGCAGGCTCCCTGCTTCTGTTACCAGAGCAAACAGTTTGCTGTTTTGATTGCTGCACCCTATACAGAACATGGAGTTTCCATGCAAATCCAGTTTTTGTTGTAGTTTTTTGTTTGGTTGGTTTTGGGTTTCGGGCTTTGAAAAAAAATCTAATGTAACATCCAGTTTGAAGTGGAAAACAGAATCTCAATGTATACAGAAAACTATAGCAGGATACAGCTGCTATTTTATGAAAAAACAAGCCCATAAGAGAGGCAGCAGACAGTTGGGAAGAATCCTCTGGGAATCTAATCAAAGTTAATTTACGACTAGGTTTGGGGAGGTGTGGTTTATTTGTTTGGTTTTTTCTTTTCTTTGTTTTTGTTTTGTTTTGTTAGCACGTTGTTCCTGCTTGCATGGTAATGTTTGAGCTTACTGGGAAAAATTTCAAGTTCATGTCCTTAGGACTGGGTTGACTTGAACCTTGTTTGAAAGTCCTGTGATGTTCTCCTGGGCGGCCACACGTGTGTTCCTCTTATTCTGCCCACTATACTCTGTCCTAAAAATACTACATGCATGTCACTTCAAAAACACATGTCAATGAATAGTAATTGAAGAGCTGATAGTGAGGACACGTTTAAACAGTTTGGGTCATTGATTTTCAGAAGGTGGTGTGTACCTTGCAAAGAAAGATAAATGATGCATTGGATTTGCCAAAACAGAAAGATTTTAGTGAAGGGTAAAGCAATGGTGGTCACTGTGCCACAGAAAAAGGTGTATTTTCATTTGTTTCTTAGGAAACACAAGCTAGCCTGATGATGTGAGCAAATCAGCACTGGCAATTGGAAGAATAGAGAGGTTGTAGTAAGTATAGTTTGCTTAAGTAAAAGTCTAACCATGGAGAAAAATAGGAAATGCCGTACTCCTAACCATATGATGGTAGGTAGGAACATGTAATTTTGAAATATGTAAGTTTTCTTGTCCTTTGCCATGGCAGCTCAGAAAAAAGAAGGCAATACTATCCTGGTACCTGCTTTCTAGTGAAGCTTTTTTTGTGTTGAGAGAAGCCTGGGTATTGGTGTAAGTAGAGTAAATGTACTGCTTAGGCAAAGAGATGTTGACAGAGATGTTAAGGAGGCCCCTGCAGCAAGAAATGGCAGCACCAGGAGAGATGCAGAGATCCTGTTGTCTCCCAGGATTGTGTTATCCTTATTGACTGCAGAGGTCTATTAAGAGCTAGTGTTCAATCATTCTGAAGTGACACCAAGAGTCTCAGAGTTGCTGCTTTGAGGACTACAAACTTGTTTTCTGAGGCTTGATTTCTTTGTTATGTGACTTTTTGTTTGAACACAGAAATTTTTGCTGTTTCCTGGAGGTCAGATTACAACTGGCTCTGGTGGTTGTGTGTCTGTCAGCTAGATAAAGATGAATTCCCGCAATCGTTGTATTATCTGCAAGTGGCACCAGGAACATTTTTCATGTTGTCTTTCAAATCTTTGTAAGAATGTTCAGTGCCAGAGGAGCGAAACTGATAACCTCTGGAGGGTTTTGGTAGAAATGTACCTGCTTGATAATTGCTCCTTATTTATAATTGTATCTTAAGCTCTCTAAGACAGCTTTTGATTTGCTGGAATGTGTATTCCATTGATTCTCTTTTAAATCATTCTTCATCAGAATGTACCAAGATAGATAAATACCTTACAAAGCCAAATTTTGTCATAAGCATACTGTATCTTTTATTGGTCAAACTTGTAATCTCATTAGGAAATGCGATTAGAAAATGTAAAAATTGTAATCTCATTACGTTGGATCTGTTGTTTACAAAGTTGGCTTTGGCCATATTTCCTGCTGTTAATTCTTTACTAGTCTGGTTAATATCAGCTTCCTTCTTTCCCTTCCTGCTCGCCCTGAATCATGTCAAGCTGATGTGACCGTGATGTCCTGTGTTATGCTGCACGCCCTTGGTAGATATCACACCAGCACTGCTTTTTGTCAGTTCTTGGGAAAGTTTCTCTTGTTCTAGAATTTATTGAACAACACCATGAAGTTCCCACGCAGTTCTGGACCTTCCCTTCCACAACTCTTGGATACAAGTTACCAAAACTTTCTGGTCCTCAAAGTGTCAGGCTTTGGGAGTAGCTCTCTGACTTTCTCCTTAGTTATTTCTGAAGTAGAAATAATATTACTACATCACTGGAGGGCTGTTTTCCCATGTACAAAACAGGAATACTTTGATACCTTTTTTTTGTGGTGGTGTTTTTTTGGATTTTTTTCAGAGGGAGGGGTGGGGGGGAAGGGGAGGGGTTAGCTTCTTCAAGCTAAAGACACTCGGCTCCCTCAGCCTTTCATCATAAGGGAGACTCTCTACTCTCTTAAGCATCTGTTGTAGGACTATGAGCAACATTAAGAACAGACTTTAAAAAAATCCCACTTTTTGCAAGGGTAGTTCCAAGAAAATCAGTTGTTCAGACTGTGCCATCTACATAAGGCTGACCTGTTAAATAGGTATCAAGAAAGCTGAAGAATTGAAGATCTGCACGTCTGTGTCCCTGCAAATTTTGTCCTATGAATTTCTCCATTTCAAAGTTTTGTTGTGGTTTAGTTTTGTTTTGTTGGGTTGTTGTTTTTTTTGTTAGTTTGGTTTTTTTTTTTTTGGTTTTGGCATAGTTTTTTTGGTTTTTTTTTTTTAATTAATGTGTAGCTATATCATGTTTTAGGAAAACTTTGTTTGTTTTGGCTTTTTGCTTTTATTCTTAAGAACTAGTGTGAGATAAAAGCACAAAATACATGAACTATATGAATACCAAACCATACTAAGAATTTTTTCTTTTTTTTTTTTTCCATGAAAGCCAGAAACGCTCTAGTAGCAGCATTATGGCTTACACATCAAATTCACCTCTGTTGATGATAGCTTATGTTCACTCTCTTGGGTCTTTTATAAGTTTTGCTTCATTGTGCAGGCTTGTAAATCCCAATTAAACTAATGGGTGTCATGCTTTCACATTATAGGAAAGAAGTGCCAAATACAGCCCACAGTGGGATGCCCTCATCTAGCAACTAGCTCTTAACACTATGGAGCCTTTCTCTTAGCTATCAAAAACATTTAACTCTGGGGAAAAGAACATTAATACAGCTTGTATTTAAGTACAAGGACAATGATCTGGAAAGCTGTTTGCAGTTGTATTCTGTCAGGCGGTTGCATTTTGGAATGAGAAATAAAGCAGTTATCATATGAAAGAAAGTATGTGGCATTTGCAAAGATGATGGTCAGTTAATTATTGATGAAAAATACATAGCAACTTGCTCTTGTACTTTTTAGAAACGTTATTTGATACGCTACCCTCATTCAGTGAAATGTCCTGTAAAATAATTCTTCACTATGAATTAGAAGGCCAAACATTTGTTTTCCCCTGTTTCTGAGATACCAGTTCTCAGAAAGACATTAAGCATAGGTTAGCACCACCATATGGCATTTTGATGAGGGCTGATGTCCTGTCTTAGTCAACATCTGTGACTTGAATTCTTTCAAAACAGTGTTTTCCTGTGGACTGTTTAATTAGGCGGTGGGTAACTGTGTGATGGTTTCATATTGCTGATTTGGTTGGCAGTGTGTTAAAGACAGCCTGAATGTAAACAGCTGCATTCAGAGAGAAGTATCGACACCAGTTTTAGTTCTGTTCATGCTTCAAAACAGCACTCTTAGGACTGGATTTGTATGAGTTTATTTTAGACACCCAAGGCTCTCAAGGTGGGAGCATGATTGCTCAGGATGGTGGTCCAGCCTGCTAAAGGTCAGAGTCATTCTTCTGTATGATGGCAGCTGAGCTCCTAACTGTGGCTATTGGTGCTTCATAGCTTTGTAAAGGCCTTTTTTTACCACAGATATGATGTTTATATTTCATTCATAACTTCAAAAGGTATTTTGAGCACCTAAAGTTGAGTAGAGAGACTCTATGGTGTTAAGCAGGAGTTCAGTCTGCACGTTCAGAAAGGAATGAAGTTACTACAGACGGGATTTTTTCCATCTGCTAGTCTGCTCTTACTTCAGGTTTATGTCATACCCAGGGGCTCATAAAAGGCTCTGCATCCTTACCCATTGACTGGTTTAATGAGACATTTTGTGTAGGTTATGGCTTCTCTGGACAAAATGGTGGCTTTTCACTTTTTTTCATAATCCTGTCTTTTCCTTTCTTTCCTCCACCCCAGACAAAGCAAACTTATCTTGACAAATATTTTACTTCATTGAGTATGTGTGACCCCATGGCACAGTTGGTTGAGTTTTCATTTTTGGGCTGCTGGTCAATGAAGTTGACACTGGATGGACTAGTATCAATTTTTAACGTTTCCTGAAAGCCTCCATTGCGTGTGATGGAGCTGTTAGGTTTTCTTAGAATTTAAAAACATGTGCAAGCAAAAGAGTAGTAATACTTATTATGTAGAGTAATGATTTCATTTTATAAAAGCTTATAACTCAGAGAGAAAGCCATCTGGTTAAAAATATGTGCATTTTTGTAATTTAAATGTAACCCTGGGGTTGTTTTTTCTCATTTTATTTCTGACTGTTTTTCATTTGGTCAAAGATTTTGCTAATGATCTGTGGCAATCAAAGTCAGAAATAGCTAACAGTGAAAATGAGAGTTAATTTTGGAACACTATTGTCCCTCACTGCCCTCTATTCTCCTGTAAAATGTTACATGAACCTGTTGTGTCTTATCTTGAATTAAATTACTAGAGATAGGCACTGTGTATTCATTTGTGGTTGTGATCTTTACAGCAATGTCTCCTACCAAATATTTTAATATGTATGGTGTGGAGATATCCACAAATTGAAGAAATGGGTATCAAATGACTGGAAATATCACTTTCTGCTCAGTTTATAAATGATTTTATTTTTTAGAACTTAATTTTATTCTTGCTTTTATATGTTGTTTGGTTTGGGGTTTTGGTCAGTTTGTTGTTTTGGGTTTTTTTTTTTAATACAGAATACACTGTCTCTACATGTATAGCAGAAGATGTGGGATTTCATCATGGAGGGCAAATTTTTTGCTCTCAATGTAACAGCTGCCAGTCTGCTTTGTTCAAGGATTATTCCATGCGATGCAGCTGTAACAGAGGGAACAGGCTCTGTGGTGATATTTGAAGAAGGAAGAGTTGGACAGGGATGGCAGGAATAAGGACTGTTTATGTGCTACTGGACAAGAGGGATGAGTGGCCCTCTGTTAAGTATGGGGTAGTTGAAGGAGAGTAGCAAAAAGATTGTGCAGCAGTTTGTCCATCTCTAGGCTTGCCTGTGTTGCTGGTTGTCTGTGATTACATCTGTGCTTTGTAATCCAGTGGCACATGAAGATGCATGAGAAAGGGTTAGACTAGGTCAGGTACCAGAGAAGTCCAGATCCAGCAAACTCCACCTCCTGACAGCAGCCCAAACAGATCTCTCTATTCCTGGACAAGGTGAATTCAGCACCATCTGTGCTGTGTTACCCCATGGCTGTCTCATGCAGTGCTGCAACTAAGTACATTGCTTTAAATGAGAGGGAGCTTATGGAAATGTAAAAGTATATTAAATAACCAGTTATCAAGATTTAGTTATCCTACCAACATCTGCTAAGTTGTCATCTGATAACTCTGGCTGCTTAAGTGCTACTATTTACCTGAATTTTAAAGGTGGTGTGGGCCTTTAGTTCTGCACGATCCTCACTTGAATGTGCATTTCTGTTTTAAAAACTTAAATAAAGTCTACAGCTCTCCCTCTCTGTTGCTTGTCTGTTTGGCAGGACTGTTGTGTGAAAGTAATGAAATTGCTATAAGAAGCTATAGGTTCTTTCACACCTGCTGGTACATAGGAATGTGCCCCTGCAGTTACCAGTACTTGCACTTCACGTTCTTTGGTGTGGCAGCTCTAAACCCTGCCACTCCTTTCTCCTGCGAAAGTAAGCATCTGAAAAATGCCTGTGTTTGGTGGTGTGTGGTCACCTTGTCTTTGATATGCTCTTGTTCTGTACAATACCTATTGCTATTGTATGATGTACTTGAGACTACTGACTGATGCAGACTTTTGGTTAATACTAGCTTCTCTGCATTGACAGTGCCACAGAGATGGATCAAGGTAATGAATTTTATTTCAGAGGTGTCTGTAATACACAGTGAAGGAGGTATTAGTAGTTTGGCGGGCTCAAGACATTATCACTTTTGAAAAGTAGTGACTGCTTAAAAACCTGTCATACTCTGTCAAAAGACCAGATATCTCAAGATAAGATCCTGCCTGAATCCTATTTAACTGTTAAGCTGGGTATGTTAAATCCTCCCACAGTCCCACAGAAGGATTCAGTTTGCTTACTTTCTGGATCCTGCACACTAACATCTCACCTGCAGCCCTGCTGCAGACTAGATTCTAGTAAAGGCAATGAAAAATTAATTGTGATCATGGTGATGATTTTGGGAATGTTCAACTTTTGTGTCACAGCCTACTTGTGAGAATATTTCACTCAGTAAGTAGGCGATCCATTCAAGGCTCAACTTAAGAGGTTTTCATTTCTCCCTGGCATACCCAGGGAATGCAGGGCTTACTTTAGCCTTGGATCTTTGCCATCTAGAATTAAATGCTTAAGTCTGTGGTATATCTGCATAAATAGGTGACTAAATTGGCTGTGTGAGTCCATCTGAATTATTCAAAGCCACTAAACTGAGAGAAGGACTTCCTTGTACAGCCCTTCTCTGGGAAAGACCACATGGGTCTTAAATTTAGTCTCGTGTTTGCATTTTTCATTTGCTTTTCAAAGAAAGATCTCCAAGCTTTCTGAGTTTAAACATGTTATTAACGTCCCAGAGGAAAAGAACTCAGCTTCAGGATTTTATTTTTGTTTAAACTTGTGAAATCAGGAGTTGTACAGATGTAATCAAATTGGGAAATGGGACTGTTTCTCTAGTACTGACTCTAGGTTCCTTAGCACTATGTGATGCCTGACCCTTAAAATGTGCAGAGGTTGGGGAATCAGAGTAGGGGGAGGTTTTGCTCTTTCTGTCATCTTCACCTGTTGTAGACAAGATAGCATTCAGTCCATGCTCTTTTCTGGGGAAGATTTATGGACATGAAGAGTGAGGCATAGCCATTTAAAGGAAAAAACCCAACCCAACCCTCCACCCCCTCAAAACCAACAACAAAAAATCCCTGAGCAAAAAAGTAGCTGGTGCTGCGCACACCAAGGTAAAGCAGTGTGAGACAATACAGTAATAAAACCAAGGTGGATGATGTTCAACTTCTTACATTTTTTTCTTGTCTTAATGTATTAAGCACCTCATGTGCTAGACCTGAGAAACATTTTTGACATGCATGACTCACAGCAAGAGGTCAAAATCCTATTTGAAAACAAACACCTTACAATCCTAGCTGGTATTTCTGTCACAGAAAATCCATCCAGTCTGTTCTGTGGATTTAGTGTCATTTAATGCCATTCTGGTGAGTCTGCTATAGAACAGACTTACATATTTGCCTTTTCTGGTATAAACAAAAGTGCTTTTGTACTATACAGTTTAGAGTCAGTGGAGACTTTGAGTTACAGTCTTTCTTTTGTATTGCTTTGGTAAAGATAACACTGTTGGTGTTGATATCGTGCTTAGTAATTTACATGTATGATTGGAACAAATCTTATTTGTGAGTGTCTTTTTCCCTTATCTGAAGCTTTTTAAGCTGACCATCATGATGCTAGCTTCATGTTTCATTTAAATTTCAGATTTGTTAGATTTGAATTGTAGATTCTGTTGTTATGATGTTACACATCTGAGCAGTGCTTCTAACTGAATCCTAAAGATCAAACATGGTAAGCAGCTGGACTTGACTATTTTTCTGAGTTCTTAATTTGAGAAAATTCTTCCTCTTGTTAAACACATGGCTGTATAATTTATTGGATTTACAAGCATACATGTGTACAGCTTGTACAGTCACAAAACCAGGATAGTCCCTAGAGTGCCTCTGTCGAGCATGAACAATGAAATTGTAGAGTTCAAACTGATTTTAGAACCTAAATGGATGAATCCAACATACTACTTCAGGTTTAGCAATTTCAGCATTGTTATTTTCAAACCCATGCATGCAATATAGAGGGAAGGGTTCACCTTCCCTTCTACTCTGCCTTAGTGTGGCCATTTTTGAAGTACTGTGTCCAGTTCTGAGCTTCCCAGTTAAGGGAGATGCAAAGATGTTGAGGGGATTGGAGCATATCCAGGCTGAGAGACCTGGGTCTTTTTAGCCTGGAGAAGAGAAAGCTGAGAGGGAATCTTATCAATGCCCATAAATACTTAAAAGGTGGGTGTCAAGAGGATGGGGTCAGAGTCTTTTCAGAGGTGCCCAGGGACCAGACAAGGGGCAACAGGTTTAAATTGGAACACAGGAAGTTCCACCTAAACATAAGAAGAATCTTCTTTCCTGTGAGTGTGACGAAGCCCTGTCACAGGCTGCCGAGAGAGGTTGTGGAGTCTCCTCCTCTGGAGACTTTCAAAACCCACGTGGCCTGTGATCCTGTGCAGCCTGATCTAGGTGATCCTGCTTTATAGGGCGGTTGGACTCGGTGATCTCCAGAGGTGCCTTCCAACCCCTACCATACTGTGATTCTGTAATATGCTGTGAAATTATTTATTGAAAGGATAAGTGAAACTGCAGTGGTGGAGAAATTACTGCTTTTTTTTAGCTCAGAGTTGTATCAGTTAACTCATGTGACCTAAAAAGAAAATACAACATGAGACCTTACCTCTTTGAATTGAGGTATCAAATTCTTACCTTAAATTTCACACTGTTAGATGTGTTTTGACAGCATTTAATATTAGGGAACTAAAATGCAGTGTGCTGATAAGGATGAAGACTGGAGACTCAAGGGCACCTTAAATACCTGAAGTCCCATAAGCGGCAGGAAGTTGTCTAGTATATCCA
The DNA here is from genome assembly GCA_025345505.1 of Todiramphus chloris collaris. Taxonomy (NCBI): domain Eukaryota; kingdom Metazoa; phylum Chordata; class Aves; order Coraciiformes; family Alcedinidae; genus Todiramphus; species Todiramphus chloris. The sequence goes on along the minus strand of JANVCC010010204.1, from coordinate 1,201,648 downwards.
GATGATTCTTGTAAGTAAATTATGCTGTGTTGCAGAAGGTAGTGCCGGTTCCTTTCTGGTAGTCCCTGACAGTTTGATATGAGGAAGCTCTATCCTAATCCCACAGTTGGGGATTACTTAATTTTCACAGTTTTAGTCAGACTTCTAAAGATAGTGTTTACTGGCACAAATTATTTTCACATCCTTTCATTCTTTCTTCAGACCTCTGTTATTTCTATATAGATATTCAGGTTATAATCCCAAATATTATGCATGCTGCACACTACAAAAAGACCTTGGATGCTGTCAGCCATGCAACAGGATAGACCAGAGATACATCAGTTCCCTGGCAAATCTGGGTTTTCTCTGTGTGTGAGATAGCTTGATATAATGATCTGTTGGATGACTGTGCTGCTGACTGAAATTTATTCTTTCCTTTTCCCTGGTTTAAAGAAGGAATATCTCCCTTGCTGCAAAATGTAACTTCTTTTAAAAGTCCATTAAAAAATGAGTAATACCTTATTTTAAGTAGGCTTTGCACCTTGTTGCTGTAGGTGAAAGGGCCACCTTGCGCAGATACTCCTGCTGCTTCTGCAGTATTTAAATGAGTGACCCAAATGGTCTTTATCCTTCTGAGCTTATATTTTTTTGTTGCCAAAGGCAAAAGTTCACTGAAGGCGGTTTCTCTAGGCTTTTTCCACGATGACATGCAACTGAAAATTTGATGAGGCTGTTGCTGAAGGATGCTAACAGAAGCCTTTTTTCCAGTCCTTAAGCCAGGATGCATTTGCATCTGATTTATCCCCAGTGTCAGCAGACAGCTGGAGGAAGTTGGTTTGAGTTTAGAATTGCATCTGAAATCTGAAGATAGTCAGTGGGTTTCTTTCACTAAGGATGATTTATCCATCTCTGCTGTTTATTCCTCGTAACATTCCTTTGGTGTTAGATTGAGAAGTGCCATCTTTCTTACAGGCAGTGAATTTGTACAGAAGTGGCTTTCCTAAGTTACTATCATCACTGGTAGAGGAGGAAGCTGTCTTGGACCAAGACTTGCATACTGCCTGTGGCTAGATGGTACAGTATGTAGTTTCAGCGCTGGGAAGATGCACACAAAGTGCAGGGAATTACATGATCTGGAACAATACAACAAATAAATCTGTTTGCTTTAGATGTGTTTTTCTTCGTTTGAAGCTCTCATTTAAGACTTTCCTGGTTCTGATTGTTTCAAAGTAAACTTCATTACAGAGTAAGTGAATCTGAAGAATACAAGAGAACTGCTTCATTTTTCTTCTTCAGGAGAGGTCTTACTGAAAGCTGTTAATTGCCCTGAAAAACTTCAGAAAAAAAAAATCTCCTTAAGCTCCAGGAATAGAATGCAGATTACATGCAAAATAGGGGAAGAACAGGTACAAAGTAGCAATAAAAACATTTGGATTATTGTATTTGGAAGTTTGTTGAAGATCATATATTCCTAGTTTGTCTAGATCTTCATTCAAAGTCAGGCTTCATCTCTAGGAAACAGACTCATTCTCCTGCCTTCTTTTTAGCTTTTAAAAGTAAGATTTTGCTGATTTTCTGTGTGTGTGAATAGAAAATGCTGGGAAGCCATATATAGGCCTCACTTCCCTACAATCCTGTAATTCTGTTACTGAGAAACAACTGTGTTAAAGCAGTGTTGTTGGTGTGTTGTGTGTGTGGTTTCATTTTTTTTTTATTTTTAATTTTTTTTTAACAGTTGCCATTCTATGCCTCCTGATACACTACAGGCTGCTGTCTGCTCTTTGTTATTGATGGTTGTGCTGTGGGAAGATACTTTGGAGCAGTAAACATAATACACTTGTCAAATATATCAGTCCTGTAAAAGGTGGCCTTGTGTCAGAAGACTCCACAGCAAATTGAGTTGTTACATGCTTTTTATTAAGGAAATCCAGTATAACAGCTTTAAGCCTTGGAAATGCATGCTTCACTGTTGCTGTTACAACCTCAAGTGTGGAATCAAGGGTGCATGTAGTATGAGATCTCTAAATGGCTCAGTCATAAATACTTTTCAAATTGATTCCTTTCAAGTGTTCCTAACAAAACTGAATTGTTACCATTTCAACTATTTTTCATTGCTTGCTGCGTGAACCCATGTTTTGTTTAATGTGGACATGTATTTTATTTTGAGAACAAACTTATGTAGTTCTTCCTTAGTTTTGTGCTCATCAGTGTGACTTCCACTGAAATGCATGTATTTTTCACAAAGCTGAAGTGAATAAGGTGCTATTATCTATTTTACATCTTAAAAATTTGAATGCAGAGAGATGAAAATCAAATATCCTCACTGCTTTGAGGTATTAAATATCAGAAGGTTCATTTATACCTTTCCCTGGAAATGTACTATCATAATTTTTTGAATGTTCAACTCCTGCCAGCTTTTGTTGTAGGTTAGATATCAAAACAAAAAAGTAATATGTTGTCTGGGGTCACCTGTGAGGTTTGGTGCTAGCGATGTGCCCACCATCAAGTAAGAATGGTATGGCAACAGATGCAGTGGTAGAATTAAACTATCAAAGATTGCTTTAGCAATAGGTCCTTTTATTCTCTTCCTGCATGTGCTTGCAGATATAATCAAACAGTAGTCTAATCAAACAACCTTTTCATTTCCCTCTTTCTAAAACTGAGTTGCTGTAAAGGGGTAGAACAGCAGAAATGGACAGGAGCACAAGAATCAGACAGAAGTTACTTGCTGTGTGTTCTGAGGAGAGTCTGCTTTGGGAGAGCCAAGTCAAAAATTTGGGTTTTGCTAGGCCCTTAACAGCTAGGTGGTTTGTTACCTGTGAATTGTGTACTGATACTTAAAATGACACTAGTAAAATACTTGCATACAGTTTGAGACACTGTTGATTTTTGGGGGCAAAACCAGAGTTACTGAATAAACTGAAGTGGAATGTGCTACTGCTTTTTCTGTCAGTTTTGTAGTTTGGCTGATGAGATGGGTTTTATTCAGAAATAGCCCATAGCATCGTGCCACGTTCCAAACTCTGGACCTCAATGCCATATTAGGTATAGCTGCAATCACTTGCAATTTTGTTGGAATGATTACATAGGGGGACTGGAATTTGGAATATGAACATGGTTATTAGCACATAAATGCCATTCTGATGGTTAGCTAGCATTTAGTTGTTTAGGCAAACTATGCTTCATTTTAACAGAGTTTCTGATGCTATCCTGGTGTCTTGCAGCACCAGCTTGTGAAGTTGTTGCAGTGACTGCTGACATAATTTGGATTAAACTGATGAAGGCTCATTGTTTTGACTAATAGTGGCAGTGGAAGTAAGAGGTAGAACAGAGGTAGTATCATAAAATTTCTGTTGCATGTAAACGGCAGTGAAGACCATGTCACTGTGTTTGTGGGCCATTTTACCCAAATTGCTATTTTAAAACCAGTTAAGGATTCCTAAATAGTTAGCAAACTTTCCATTTGTCTAATTAAAACCTCTGCTCCAGGAGCAGCTGGAAATTCAAGGCAAATGCAGCAAGTATTTGGGGCACTAGAGTAATCCCTCTTTAATTGTTTTTTACTAACTCTAGTTTGCAAGTAGTGGAATCCAGGTATGGAGCATTAGGAAGGGGATGGAGAGGGCTCCAAAGGGACAAATAAGCAGTTGTGGCTGCTGCTGCAGCTGTCAAAGAAGGCGTTCTGCAGGGCAGTGAGGACCTGCAAGCAGGGCCTTGGGAGAAGTGGTGCTGAGCTCTAAAATACCTTTTCATAGCACTGCAGAAGTGACTACATCAGAGCAGAATTATTTTCATCTGCTACACAATGTGTAACAGCATTATTGGCATAATGCTTTGGGGGAAGAATATACTTGTCTTTTCTAGCTTCAGGAAAGTAAGGATTTGCTGGCTTTTGTTGTTGTTGTTTTGTTTTGTTGGGGTTTTGTTTGGGGTTTTGTTTTGGTTTTTTTTTTGGTTTTGTTTTTGGTTTGTTTGTTTAGTGGTTTTTTTGTTGTTGTTGGTTTGTTGGTTTTGTTTGTTTGTTTGTTTGTTTTTTGTTGTTTTTTTTTTTTTGTTTCCCCTAAAGGCAGTTGTCCTGGGCCCAAATGACAAGAACTGTAATGTTTAAACCCTGCTCTGAACATAGCCTGTGCTTGCTTTGGAGACCTCTGACAGAATTCTTTGTGTCTGAATTCCCTTCGTTTGTGTGCGTTTTGAAGGACAGGCTTCATGAGGCTATTCCTCTTGGTATCTGAGGTAATGCTATTTTGAAAATTGAAAACAAAATAGGACGTATCTTGGAGCTCTTATTTCCTGCGGTCTCAAGCAAATATAATGGTTCATATGTAGACTCTGGCTGTATTTTCACAAGTATCTACATCTGTGATGGTAAGAATCTAGCTTTAAAAAATTGAGTGGTCTGAAGCAGAAGTGTTTGCTGACTCTATTTGCTTTATGGGGTTCTGTTCCTTATGCTTTGGGAACTGATATAATACATGTATCCCTCTATGCTCTAAACAAGCTTTCCCACCATGGTTCAATGTAGAGATCCAAGAGGGATTGTATGATAAGCATCACCTAATACTAGTTCAATGACATTGTTTCAGGGGTAACATCTTTTAGTGTTTATGGAATGTCATTTTTACACATTGCTCTGTTGTTTTCTTATTTCATTATTGCTACAATTTGCTAATGAAAATGATCACTGTAATTTGGCTGGATTGGAATAGTATAGAAGAATTCAATCTCTTGCAAGTCTTCTCTGCAAGATGTAGAAATAAAGACAGTCGAGGGAGGTAGTATTTTCTGAGTAATGACATTTATAGCATCAGAAAATTACACAGAAGTGTAAGAATTACACAGTGTGTTAACTGACTGCTCCAGTATTTACTGATACTGCTATTGTAACTTCAGTATTATGAAATGATCATAAAAAATAAATAAATGAATAAAATCATAAAAGTCTACATAAAGGAAAAAAAAAAAGAAAAAAATCAGAAAACTGCACACAAAAAAATCCACAGCTGGAGAGAGATTGTTACATAGATTAAAGAGCATATTTAGGCATGCGCTTCTCAGTGAAACACTTGTTACATTTGCTTCCTATGCTTTACAGTTTTAAATATGTTATTAGTTAGACAGGTGAGGACTTACTGCAAATGTGCATAATTCAGAAATTGAAAATATTCCAGAATCTCTGTCCTTCCCTTATGTGGTGATTAGAAATGTCTCTGTGCAGTGGAAATATCCTCAGTACTGCTTGTTGGGCTGCAGTGTTATGCCCTGGGTGTCTGAACTGCACGCAGACGTACAGACAGCAGTAGTCATCTTTTTACAATTGAGTATCACTACTTGGTGTTCCCTAGCGTGGCAGGGAGAAAACCGTGAAGTGGAATAGTCTAATGGTATCACAGGTCACCGTAAATTGATGCATATGAGAAAACATCTATGTCTCAGCTTGTCCAGACCTTCTACAGGGCTAGCGGAAAGGACACTTCTAGCACGCTTTCTCAGGTGCAGTTTAAGTTGTCCCAAGATTGATGGTTCAGGTCAGATGAACGTGCCTATTCTTTACTGATTATGAAAGAGCTTGTGAGGGCACAAGCATAGAGGTATATATTTACATGTGGTCAGATGAATTCCATGTCTAGAGTTTGGTTTTTGGCCTTGAAAAATACTAAATCACAGGTGTATTTTAGGGGCATTGGGTCCAATCTACCCAGCACTGTGAGAATACTTTGGTTTTTTTTCAACTTCAAAGAATAGGTTTAACATCTGGGATTCACTTTTACCAGCTTTACAAATCATACAATGCCAAAGACTGTGAAGCAGGGAGGGAATATAAAGGGATAAAAGCAACAATGAAAAGTCTCCCTAAAAAGTAAGTCAGTATGTGGCTTGTCGCCTAATGTAGGAATAGAGTAAACATTGGTTTACGTGATCAAAGTAGCAGTTTCATTTGTAGCTGTTCTGTAAGCAGTTACCATGTAGCCATAAAATCCATAGATACTCATTGGTTCTGCTGAATAGGATCTTCTGAGTTACTTCAGAGATGCTTCTGAAGACTGCATGCAGTCATCTTGCTGCCATAATGTAGATTGTGTGGACTGATGGCAGCATGAGTTCCTTTTCTTTAACAACTAGTAATCTGGTTATTCTCTTGCTATTTAAACTTGTGCTTGTGATTTATATTTCAGTTTGAGATCACTGACCTTCTGGAATCTTGTCTGGAGTTCTTTCAGTCACTGTTCTGTTCACCACAGTCCAGTTCCCAGTGATGTGAATTGTTGTACTTAAGTAAATTTACATTAAACTCCCAGGAAGCATAGTTCAGACAAGAATCGGAGCATAAACAAGATCATTGCTGCACTGTAACTGTCTAAACATGTTTGGTCAGGATTTGAACTGGTGGCCAGCTGGAACTGTAAAATAACTTACTTCTCCTGCTGTAGTGCTAGACATAGTGACTCTTCATGCTGTTTTTGTTGGTTTTGAATTCCCTTCTGTTTCAGGTCATTGCTAGAAGCTTAATAGTACAGCATATGAGGAATCAATTTTATTTTGATTCTGCGCTGTTACTCATTAGTGCATATATTTCATCAAAATGCAAGTCAGCTTGGCTTGCACAAGTTACAATAAAGGCACTTCCAGTCTTACATTCTATATGTTGACAATGAAAAGAGAATAGTGTTTTTCCCTCACACAGAGAGCAGCTGCCTTTGCTCATGATGATAACAAATGATTTATTAGTGAAGAATTATGATGGGGAAACGTGGCGAGTCAATGCCAGGAGATCACAGATCTTTAATTAAACTGCCCGCAGGCAGATTGGCCTAGCTGTCATTGTCTGTGGAGGAAAGCTGCTGCTCTCTACTTCAAGCAATGACAGTCCTTTTCTTGAACCTTCATGATGTAGTACTCTGCGTAGATGCAAGTGATTGAATTCTGTTGCATTCAGCTACCGTGAAAGGATTGAAACTATTTTTCCTCTTGGCTATTGGCTGAATCCAGTATTAAACAAACAAACAAAAAAAAATTCTGGAAAGGTAAATGATTTTTCTGTCTTGAGTCATCATTGGAGCTCAATGTGTCAAGTGTCTCTTAAATCATGCTCCCAAATTCAGAAGACTTGAGAAGCTTACATTTGTGAGACTCCATAGTCTTCTCAAAAAATCAGAGAAAAACTTTTGATCTTCACCTTTTTGATCCTCACAAATTCTGCCTACTTAAATCCCCTGCTTATGTTACTGGTTGTGCCCCTCCGTATTCCTGGGGGACTGTAGGACAGCAGTGCTACATTGGACTTGGTTATTTTATCCCTTTGGGCTTGAGGAAAGACCTCAGCTCAAGCTAAATACAACTACAGGATAAATTAGGCAATGCTAACAGTTCAGTGTTGGGTTTGATTTCTGCTGCCTACTTACTGCTACCACCCATTCTTTTTACCACCATATATTACTTTGAATACCTTGTTCTAAAGTCTTGCCACCTAGTTAACTGAGACTTTATATTAGACACCTCCTTAATCTGTGGTCCTGCTGTGGCCCGTTGTCTGGAGATGCCTCTTTCCATAGACAAAGTTATAATAGCACAACTTGGGGTTGTCTGTGATTTAAATGTGGGACCAAAGACTGATGATGTCAAAGTGGTAGTGTTAATTTCATTTAATAGGCACTCCTTTTCTGTGACACTGAGCCAGGAGATGGTAGCCTGTGGCAAGCAAAAGACCTTCCTGACAAAACATCCTGCTGCTCTCCAGTACTACACCATGATATGTGAAACCTGGGCTTGACTGTTCACCACAGCTTGCAGTACCCCTGCTGGGTTTGCTTCTGGGAACAAGCAGCAGAACTTCACATTAGCTTAAGGACTGTTTGTAGTAGCCCTTTCTGCTCCCAGCTCCCTGTGTGGGCTTGACCATTCCCATCCCTTCAAGTCTCTGAATTGTCAAAGATGCTTTAGTGTTTTAAAGGGGAAAGGACTGAATTCTGCTAAAGCAGCTCTGTCATTCAGCGAAGTTCAGTTTTAGAACGAGCAAGATAAACATGAAGAAGGGAAAGAAGAGTTTAAGGTTATTTATTACACCAGCATGACTTAAGCAGTGGCTTTTCAGAAAGCTTCTGGTTCCTGTCTAGCCCAATTCAACTTCTTCCACCCCACAGCAATTCAGTCTGGGATTTCACACACAGTACTGAATCCAGAAACATTTAAGTTCACCTGAGATGTAAGGATGTTCAGACTATCTGCTCGAACAGCACAGTAAATCCTCTGTGGTGAAGTACCTCAGGAGATAAAGCAGGGCCCATGACATCTTGCTGCTTGGGTTTTCTGTTGTTGAGACTCAGAGGGAGATCTATAAACACACATATCCACCTCATTGTGGCAAGTGGGTGTAAATGGTATTGTTTGTCAGATGATTTTTCAAGCCATATATCTATAGGGAGCCCAATCGGTGAAATAGATTTTACTTGGGTTGGGTATTACTCATTTTCATTGTTACTATAATCAAGGGCAATAATTCACATGGCAGTAGAGCTGTGTGTCTGAGTCACAGGCATTGTGCTAGGTTCTGCATAAACATGACCAGAAGTTTATTAATTGCTGTGAGACTGAGTGTAGAACAAAAGGCAGCAGGATGAGTGCAGGCTGGAAAGGGATGTTTTCCCTTAGGAAATGTTATGTTTGACACGCATTTTGGTGTTCTACTTTTCCCTTTCAACAAGGGGAATGGAGTTTTCTGTTCTGATTTTTGAGGGTTTTTTTAGCCTTTCAGTTCTGAAATCCAACTGGCAAATCCCAGCATTTCTGCAGAGTAGTCCTAAAACCTGCGTGCCACCAGCAAAGCAATATTTGTTGCTGGGTAATGGTGTCAGCAGGCCAGAATATGTTGTTTGTTGTCTGTTAGTCCTACAGATAATTCAGAGTTGTGACTTGTGCTGTACTGACCAAAAATCCTTGTGGATCCTATATGTGTGAAGGATCCATGGCAGGTGATCAATAAAATGGGCTTATAAGCTCTGAACTTTTCTCTCTGTCTCTTTCTCATGCACAGGCATACATGCTTGCAGCAAGCTGGAGTATGATATTTCTAAAGGATTTATGGCTGTAGATGAAGTTTTTTTACCTGTCATTTGAAAAGGCCTAATATATCTGTTATTTTAATGAATGTCCCGTTTTGAGGACTGCACATTTAGTCAAACTGACTTATTTTTATGTATTGTCAATAGACTGAGACAAAGGTCAGCTGGTTTGTTGCAGGTCAAAGATTAATTAAAAATTCCTGTGCTAAGAGTTCCCTTTTCAGTTGTAGTGCACAGTTGCTCAAACTTTCCTCTCTATAATTGCAGGGATCCAACTGAGTTCTTTGTTGTGTTTCATGTGTGCTTGATTTTACTCCATGTGTGCTTGATTTTACTCCATGTGTGCTTGATTTTACTCCATGTGTGCTTGATTTTACTCCGTGTGTGTGTAACTGCATCCTTTGCTTATCCTTCATTTGCTTTTCTTCTGCATCTTAATGTGCTGTGTCTGAGAGCTGGACATGATTTTGAATGTTTGAGCTAGAGCTAATCTTTCATTTCTGCAGCTGTGTTACAGTCTTACTGAATTAGCAGAATTATTGTTTAAGGACAGCAGACAAATAAAAATCCCAACAGCTTTCCCAGAGCCTCACAAAATAATTGCTAAGACTGGAACTGTTGAAGAAAACCCTCTGACAGGACTGAAAACTAAAGAGACTGAAGATAAAACCAGATGGTTAGGTAACTGCACACTGTTCTTACCCTTAAATATTCTCAAATGCTTCACAGTGAAAGGTAATCAAAGGCTGTGCAAAATTAATCAAATCAGATTACATGGGGAAACTAAGCACAGTGGTTTGCACAGTCTGGGTGTTTTGTATTGAAATCTGGAGACTGATGAGAAGGGTATAGCTGGACACCCGATGGGCAGTCACAGTGAAAGGGTATCTGTTACCATCTCAGCGGCAGTGGGCAGACCTGATGAAACTGTAACAAGGTGCATGTGAGTCTTGATGCTTTGAAGAAAACTGGTCGGAATCTAGAGATGTGCTGCCGAACAACAACCATTTTTTGGGGGGTGAGCCAGGCTGAGGAAAGAAAGGGGAACATGTATCCCGGGCTAGGAGCACGTGGTGTAGTTCTTGGAGAACATCCAGCAGCGCTGGGGAAAGAGGCCTGCTGAAAAGGATTTTAACAGCCAATTTCACTACATGACTTCTGTGTTTCCAGCTCAGCTCTGGCAGAACCTACCTTGAAATTCTTCTCCTACAACATGTGTGTTAAGGTCTGTAAGTGCCACCATGTGTTGAGTGCTAAGCATAAAGTAAGGTCAAGGATATTTTAAAGTGTCAAAAGAAGGGATGGGAGCAAGGCATGTGTTTAGCTTCTGAGACTAGAGGGGATTATTCATTGCCTTTGGAATCTGCACATAGATTGTTGTGATGTAGGCTGTCAGATCCATTTCTGCTGCAAATAAATCATTGCTGTTGAGAAATGGATGTACTTGGTTCAGTGTTTGTTTTCTAGCTTTCATTGTCAGAGGGAAGAAGGAAAAGAGACATAGCACTTGCAAAAAAACACATCACCTTGAGGAAATCTTGCCTGAATTGTATTTGAGAAGAACAAAAATAGCTTTTGCTTGGATAGTGCAAAAACATTGTTTTTCAATGATAGCATTTCCATTACTGATGCTTCAGTGCCTCTGTCATGATATAGCATCATCCCGTACAAAAATCTTGGTTTTGAAAATATGTCTCTCAGAAAGCCACAGTCTCATCCCTCTAGTTGTATCCTTAAAGTGAAATTCTGGTATTTAGCTGTGCAACACTGGGTAATAGGGTCAACAGAATGAATTGCTTATTGTGCGTACTGTTTTTGTAACCTCACCTTTTTGAGAGGCGAATTACGAGTTACGAATGATTCTGTCCTGAATTCCTTCCTAAATGTGTTCCTGAACAATCCTCTGACCACATAGAAGCTTATTAGAGGTTTATGGGTCAAATATACCTCTCTCTAAAAAACCACTGGAGTTGTGTATCATCTAGTCTTTATTATCTTCTCTTTCTTTTCGTTGTTGTTAAATTCTTTAATTTTCAGTATTCTTAGACTAGCAAGAAACAGGCTGAGTAGGAGCTGAAGATAATATCTTTTAGGTTTGAGTAAACATTAACTTCAGTAAAACACTTTATTCTACATATCTACAAGCATGTAGTTCAGGAAGGAACTGTTTCCAGTTTCATCTTGAAACAATATCTGTCAGATCTGTATGAAAAAGTTGTTTGTTTTTTTTTATAGGTGTCCTACATATTTCTGTATTGGTTTAACATACTAAAGAAACTTCCGAGTTCTTAGAAATGCTGAACGTCATGTCTTTTTTTTAAGTTAAAATGTATTTTCCTCATTTCTGGATTCCTGAAAGGTACATTATAAGGATTTAAAAATAAGACAGATTAAAGGACAAAACTTTTAACATCCCTTGAGTAAAAGAAGGGGTGACAGCAGAGCTTTGACAGAAAGAAAAAGAGTCCTTTTACTATAGCAAAATACGTTTCCCCACCTGCCTATCTCTAAAGAGTGTTTTACTGCAATTTTTTTCTTTTATCTAAATAGCCCAATTCTTCTCTATATTGTCTTTTTTATTTGTGCTACAGGGTACCACATTCAAACCTTAAAGGCTGACTGCTGCTTTTAAACAAGGCAAAATGAAAGGCTTTTATTTTGAACAGAGTTGTATTTTCAAAATGGCAAAAGCAATTTCTTTGCAGTCAAAGAATTATTTTGATGGAAAGTCTAATTCTTCCGTCAGTTTCAAATAAAAACAGTAACTTTTCCAACAGGAAAAAAACCAACAACAATAAAACCACCACAAAACAAACAAACAACCCAAACAAAACAGAAGCAAAACACGAGCAAATGCTTAAAAATCAAAATCTTAATTTCATCATTTTTAGACTGAAGTCTACCCCTTTGATTTCCATGGGTGAGCTGCAAAGTAAGAAATTTTCTTTTTGCAACCAGATAAAAGCGTATCACCAAGAATGGTTTGGAAAAAGAGGCACTTTTTAAAGGAGGTGGTTGCTACTTGCATGAGGAGTTAGGAACTATTGCAGTACAGGTCAGCCCAAAAGTCCATCCTGTCTTATCAAGTCTGGGAGAAGAAGGGCTAGTGTAAAGAGCTAGAAAGGAGTACAGATGCCCTGCTGGCACAGCAGGGCATCTTGGGCTGATATTATGGCTAAATGAAAATGCAAACGTGGAGTGTGAAATGCACAATAGGAAAAAGCCCCTAAGGCTGCAATAGCAACCAAGAAGGCTAAGCGCACAACTAAGAAAGCCTCTTTTTCTATTGAAAAAGCTCCTACAAAGGCAGCACCTGAGCAGCAGATAGTGATTTCTGTGTTGGTGAAGGGTGTTAATTTGCCAGACCCTTGGTTTTTTTGAGAACACTGCTGACTTTCAGAAGGAAATAATGTTCAACAGCAGATTCCTGGGGAGAAGCGTAAGAACAAGAGTGGAAAACAGGGACATCTCCTTGACGTGATGTCTGTTTCTGAGCTGTGGGTGGTATTTTTCTATTTAAAAATGCAGACTTAATCTTCCCTACGTGGATTTATCCAGCCACTTTTGGTACCCCTCTAAACCATTTTTGATTTGCAATTTTCTGTGGCAAATGCTCCTTCTGCGTAAGTATACCTTGGGTGGAAAAATATTTTGTTGCCTGACAGCTTCTTTTGAAGCTCCCTACCTTTTGTCCTCGGGCAGACAGCAGTCAGAAACTCTCGAATTTTCTGTGCTGCATGCTGCTTCCTCATGTTGTCTCTTCTCCAGCTTTTTTGCGTGCTTATTATAGAGGGCCTTACCTCTGGAGAGCATTGAGCTCCCAGATTTTCTACCAGCTTCAGTGGTACCTTAAAGAATCCAGCACCTTAGAGGAGGTACTTGGTATTTTATCAGCTCAAGCTTCTATCAGGGTGGCCTTTGGAATTGGCAGAGATTTTATGCTAGTCTTAGTGTAAGTAGTTTACTCAGTTACTGGTTTTGTACCAAATTTGAGTTGTTTCTTATTCAGTATACATCTTGCCAGGTTTTGAGCTGAAACTTGACTGTGAGTAGATCGAGGGGTATTTTTTTTTTTTTTTTATTGGGGTATTTTTTTGCACAACTTGAATTTCCAAGTATATGTTATCTCTCTACACCTCTGAGATAGTTGTTAATTTTCTGCCTGTGATCTGTTGCATCTCACACATGGAGGTAATTGTGATGTACACTGTAACTCTCCTATCAATGCAAATGAGTTTCATTCAGAATTCAGGTTTCAAGGGCAGGTTTAAATCAAGTTCAGAGACAACTTAAATGGTTTATGAAGTTAAACCAATTGAAACTTGCTGAATCTGATCAGCTTTCAGCTGCGGTATGCATGGGAGCTGGGACTTGTACTAGATTTATAAAAACATTTACAGTGGTGTGCCAGATGCAGTCATAAAATCACTTTGTTCTCCTTTTTCAGGAGACAGAAATAACAGGGACAGTCAAATGAGTGGCATGTGCTTTGCCTCAGGCCAGCGGAAGTCTAGCACATCTGTTGTGAGTGCCAGTTACCATTGTGCTGGTTCCCACACTGCCATGTGCTAAGCATCAGGCATGTACTAGAGACTTCACCTTCTCTTCCAAGTTCTGGACTTGGCTTGGATGTTGTTCTTATTGTTTCATTTCATTTTTCTTATATCCCATTTCCTACTCTGAATCATTTTTCAACACAGACATTGGTTGTGATGCAAAATAACCTTTTCAGTGTAGTGTGTCACTCAGAATCACAGAATCATTAAGGTTGGAAAATACCTCTAAGATCATCAAGTCCAGCCATCTCCCCAACATTATCATGATCACTAAACCATGTCCTGAAGTGCTACATCTACATATTTTTTGAACACCTCCAGGGATTGTGACTCTACCACTTCCCTGAGCAGCCTGTTTCAATGCCTCACCCCTATTTCAGTATAGAAAATTTTCCTAATATTCAATCTAAACCACCCCTGGCACAAATTAAACCCATTCCCTCTGTCCTGTAGCTAGTTACTTGTAAGAAGAGACCAACACCCATCTCACTATATCTTCCTTTCAGGTAGTTGTAGAGAGCAATAAGGTCTCCCCTCAGCCTATTCTCCAGACTAAACAATCCTAGTTCCCTCAGCTGCTCCATAAGACATGTTATCTAGACCCCTCACCAGCTTTGTTGCCCTTCTCTGGAACTGCTCCAGCACCTTGATGTCTTTCTTATAATGTGGTACTCAAATCTGAACCCAGTACTCAAGCAGGGGCACCATCACTGCCCTACTCCTGCTGGACACACTGTTTTTGTTAGATGCCAGGATGCTATTGGCCTTCTTGTCCACCTGGGCGTACTGCTGTGTCATGTTCAGCTGGCTCTCTGACAGCACTCCCAGATCCTTTTCTGCCAGGCAGCTTTGAAGCCACTCTTCCCCAAGCCTGTAGCACTGCATGGGCCTCTTGTAACCTAAGTGCAGGATCTGGGACTTGGCCTTGTTAAACTATATACAATTGACCTTGGACCATCAGTACAACCTGCCCAGATTCCTCTGCAGACTTCACTTAGAATCATAGAGTCACAGAATAGCTTCAGACTGGAAGAGACCTCCAACATCATCAACTCCAACCTTACCCCTAGCCCTATCAAAAACACTAAACCATGTCTCTCAGACCAATACATAACTACCTCTTAAACACTCCCAGGGATGGTGACTCCACCACCTCCCTGCGCAGGCCATTCCAATGCCTGACAACCTTTGCTGTAAGGAAAGGCTTCCTAATATCCAGTCTGAACCTCCCCTGGTTCAACTATAGGCCATTTCCTCTTGTTCTGTCACTTGTCACTAGGGGAGAACAGACCAACTCCCACCTCACTAAAACTAGCTTACTAGGTAGTTGTAGAGGGCAATAAGGTCTCCCCTCAGCCTTCTCTTCTCAAGGCAAAACAGCCCCAGATCCTTCAGCCCTTCCTCATAAGACACATGCTCCAAAACCTTTACTAGCTTGGCACTCCACCTCTGTACCCTCTCCAGCACCTCAACGTCCTTCTTCTAGAGAGGGGCCCAAAACTGGACCCAGTATTCAAGGTGCAACTTCACCAAAGCCAAGTGCAGAGGAATGATCCCCTCCCTGCTCCTGCTGGCCACACTATTCCTGATCCAGGCCAGGATGCCATTGGCCTTCTTGGCCCCCTGGGCACACTGCTGGCTCGTGTTCAGCCCACTGTCAGTCAACACCCCAGGTCCTTCTCCACCTGGCAGCTCTCCAGCCACTCCTCCCCAAGCCTGCAGCCCTGCTGGGGGTTGTTGTGGCCCAAGGGCAGGACCTGGCATTTGGCCTTATTGAAACCCATGGAATTGGCCTTGGCTCAGCAATCCAGCCTATCTAGATCCCTCTGTAGAGCTTCCCTACCCTCAAGCAGATCAACACTTCCACCCAACCTGGTGTCATCTGCAAATTTATCAAGGGTGCACTCCATCCCCTCATCCAAATCACTGATGAAGATGTTAAACAGGAGTGGCCCCAGTACTGAGCCCTCGGAGTGACAGCCAACTGGATTTAACTCCACTCACCACAACTCTTTGGACTCTTCCATCGAACCAGGGTTTCACCCAGGAAAGCCTATGCCCATCCAAGCCAAGAGCAGTCAGTCTCTCTAATAGACTGCTGTGGGAAACAATGTCAAATGCCTTACTAAAGTCAAGACAGACAACATCCACAGCCTTGCCTTCATCCAACAGGCAGGTCACCCTGTCAGAGAAGGAGATCAGGTTTGTCAAACAGGACCCTGACCTTCATAAACCCACGCTGACTGGGCCTGATCACCTGGTTGTCCTGCATGTGCTGCATAATGGAACCCAGGATGATCTGCTCCATCAGCTTTCCTGATCCCACAGTCAAACTGACAGGCCTGTAGTTCCCCGAATCATCCTTCCATCCCTTCTTATAGATGGGTGTTATATTGGCTGACCTCCAGTCAGTGGGTACCTCCCCAGTCAGCCAGGACTGCTGATAAATGATGGACAGTGGCCTGGGGAGCTCCCCTGCCCGTTCTCTCAGCACTCTGGGATGTAACCCATCCGGACCCATAGATTTATGCACATTCATGTTGAGCAGCAGGTCATGGACCACCTCCTCCTGAATTGTGGGGGGCACATTGTGTTCCTGGCCCCTGTCTCTTGGCTTGGGGGAGCGACTTTTGCCGGTGCAAGTGTTCCCATTAGTAAAGACTGAGGCAAAGAAGGCGTTAAGCCCCTCAGCCTTCTCCTTGTCTTTTCTACCATATTAACACTCATGTCTTAATGTGCCACAGCTACCCTCAATGAGGGACTGAATTTTCCTGTTTTGTAAGTCTTTTGGTATTGATAAACTCCTTCCCCCACCATTCCCTCACAGTGATAATACAGCAAGCTTCATCTTGAGCAAGGCTCTCAGCTTTGTGCAAGGCTGCGTGGAGCACGGAGCAGTGGTTTTCTCATAGCACACATGGAAATAAGGGTGCTGTGTTTCAAGCTGTAGCTGTGGAGCAGAAGCTGTGATAGCTTTTGTAGGCACTGAACTAAAACTCCATGTCAGAGTGCTGCTCCGAGGTTATCCTTTGATATAGGAATGTCGCCTTTCAGAAAATCATTAGAATGTATAAATGGTAAGTGAAGAAGAGACTGAGGGCATCAGTATGGAGTGCCTTTTAGGTCACCTTGGTGTGACACTTTGATGCTAAGTGGTGGCTTGACCCTTCGTAGTCATGCTGAGATTCATAAGTCCCATCTGTGGTGCACAGCCAGAGGCTTCTTAAGTTTATAGAAAAGAGAGGCAGAAGCCTTCTCCACTAACACACCCCATCAGAACTGCTGACCTAAATATACTGTCTGCTCTTGACATCTCTGCTTGCTTTTGAGCTGGACAGAATGAAGCTAGAAGACAATCAACAGATGGGTCAGTGTAATCCAGTCTGATGTTTCTTTTCCGCACAGACTTCTATTTCTTCAAGCAAAATAATTTCTCTTGTGATGTAACCTGTCCTTGCTCTGCTCCTGATGAGAGTAAAGCTCCTGCCAGAGTTTCATCCAATGAAAAAAGGGATAATGGTGCTTTCTTCCATATATGTGCACATGTTGTATCTCTGCTTTTTTGGCTGTTGACTACAGTTCCTATGGGTCACAATTACCCGAACAATACTTGTCAATAAAGACAGTGCCGTGTATTATTTGATGAAATTGCATTTCATTATTCTGTAATAAAGTTTTTGCTGTGCAATATTAATATTGTCATGCTCACTAGCTTGAATGGTGCTTTGTGTCCACAGGATTAGAGATGATGTCTGCTCTACTGATCCTCTTGTTTGTGTTTTTATTGTTAATAGAAAGCACTGTTAAGGCAAAGAATCTCTGACCAATCTGGTGTTTGAATCTTTAGTCTTCAGAATCATAAGACTTGATCTGTTTTGCAAACTGTAAAAGTTTACCGTCTTCCATATCAAAGCTGTAGAACTCATCTTGCTATCAAAAGTCTCAGAGGGGATTTCAAATTCTGCACAGTGCAAACCATTTTTATAGTGTTTAATTTTTATTTTCATGAGAAGCTGTCTCATACTAATGAGATGAAAATAACCCCTATTTATGCAATGTAAACCCCCTGGCTACAGTGCTTTCTGAAGAAGTTTAATTAGAAAGACAGGAATTACATGTTCCAAGAGTATTCTCCAGGAATAAAGCAGCTGTTGCTCTTTCCTACTTTTCCAAACTAAAGGTTGTTTTTAGAGGAATTGGTCAACCTTTTTGTTTTGTCTCTGAACAGTGACACTTGCCAAGTTGTTTTTGGAACCCAAATGAAGGCAAAACTTGTAAGAGTCTCACCCTCTCATGCCTATAGTCAAAGTAATCGTCTTGCACCTGGAGAAACAGCTCTTTTTCCCTTTTTTTTTTCCAGTGCATGTTGCCATTAACTTTCAAGCACAAAACCAGGGGAAGTAGGGGGGAAGAAGAAAGCATGGGTAAGAGGAAGAGTCAAAGACTCAGAAAAATATTGTATTGTTGCTCACCAAAGAGTGTCTTTCAGGCTGGATAGCAAAGCTTATTGATTTTTAATTTAGATTTAACTTGCTATTAGATTCAACCTGAGCTAGAGCCTGAGGCTGTATTGACTCCTTCTTCTTACTCCTTGCTTGCTGGTTTGCCTCGTGTAACCTATCTGGTTTTTGCAGGAGGTAAAATTTCTGGTTGCACTTTATCCTGAGGAGTGATGTAACTTGCTGTGTGGATGGGCTCAAGGTACAGAACAGCATGTTCCAGTGAGGTGTCACCTCACAGCCTTTGGGCGGACTGGGCAGCCCAAAGGACTGCAACATTGTCGTCTTCAAAGACACAACAGACCTGTCAGCAACTGAGCAATAATTGTGCCCCAGACCTCAGGAGTGCTCTAGGCTTCAGAGAACTCTTGGTACTGCAGTTTTCAAATGCAATATAGAAATCACACTGGTAAATAGAATAAGAGTTCAAATTGTGTGTGAGGTAATGAATTAAGAGTCAGCTGTGCTATGCATGCAGTCTCCCTCCTGGATGCTCAGGCGTGTTTCAGCTTGATGTATCCAGCACTGGAAGTTGGGTAAAATTGATTAAATGTCATCTTTGCTGTATTTCAAGACTGTAAAAATGTCTAGTTACTAAATCTCTTCCAGTTGATTTTTACCCTGTTGGAATTTAATGGTGTGTCTCAGCTTTAGGTGCAGCAAAGAACAGTTCTGACTTCAGGAAATCAAATGGGATATATTTCAAAAAGTAGAAAATGAGAATGTGGAAGGAAGCTGAAAGGCTCTCTTACAGTGCTCCTGGGCACTGTGATACAGGCAGAGATGTAGAATCTGTGGGAACGCAGCTTCATGTTCCTCATGAACTTCTGGACATCTCAAAGCAGAATCCTGTAGAGAGACTAACAAGGCTCTAAGGAGCTTCACAGGCACACAGTTACCGTCTTTTGTTTGTTGATCTTCTATGATGAAAAAACAAGGAAGATGGGATATTTCTACAATGCAAATACAGCCGTGGCCAAGAGAGCATTCACAAGTGGATGTATGAATAAGGTACTTGGACTGTTTCTTCTAAGAATAATCAGAAAATAGTTGGAATAATTAATAAATGTTTTTAGGATGGGCAATGAAGAGTGATAGTGGAGGATGCTAAGACCTCAACTATGAACAAAGATGTATTCTAAAATTATGTGTTCCAAGTTGTACGTTTGTGTTGGGTTGACCCTGGCATGGCACCAAGCCCTTCTATCACACCCCACAACCCCCATCAGCACGGCACACAGGGAGAGAGAAGACACAAAGAGCTGTGGGTTATGATAGATAAGATGTTATTCTCTACCTCCCGTCTGCAGGGGATGTCAGGCCGAGTCCAGGACGCAGGGCTCCAGAACACGAAGCAGCCTCTTGGAGGACAAAGCCGAATGCCCCCATCCTCTTCCTGCCCTCTCCCTTTATAGTTGAGCTAACGTCACATGGTATGGAATATCCCACTGGTCAGCTCAGATTTGAGAGATCACTGATTCCCTTCTTGTGTTTCAACACTGACTACATTAACGGTCTTCTTGGATGGCCCCTTTTTAACATCTGTCTTCCCTGTCAGTTCATGTACAGGGGCTTCCAGCTTAAACATTGGTTCACCATCCCACTTCCTCATGTCCTTCCCTTGGTCACGCAGAAAGAACCAGAGGGCACCACGTGGCATACGCCTCAGGCTCCCTTTCCCTCTGACTGACTGATGCCCTGGGGGACTCCTGATATCCAAGGCGCTAGCCCTTAGGGACGTGGAGGTACCAAAACTCTCTTCAAAGTTCTGAAGCGAGGAAGAAACAGTTTCCATAGTTGGATTATGCATTTGTGGATAATACATTGCTGCCAAGCTGGCAGAATGATGCCGGTGCATTCTTAATCACTTTCCTCCACATGGCCCTTGTACATTGAACAACCTCTGGATCTTTAGGATATTCATCATTATCTAAATCCCTATAGATGACTTCTAATACTGCTAGTTCCCTCAGGTACTGGATACCTTCAGCAGCAGTGGACCATTTTCCTGAGGAGGTGGCATTCATTAAGTCTTCCTTGAATGGATATCTTGCTTTGATGCTTGAAAGGAGACGTCTCCAGAGACTGCAAATTGCTGCCTCTTTTCCAATTTCTCTTTCAATGCCACGATTCCTAGCAAGGGAGCCCAGCTGTTGGGTGTCAGCCCCAGTATCCCAGCATTGAAGCAGCCAGATAACAATGCGTTCACCTATCTGGTGGCTGTAATCTTTCCACAGGTCTCAAAGTTCTGATGAAGTCAGGGACTGGGTGGTTTCTGTCTCCTGTCTCAATTCTGTTACACCTTCCTCCAATCTCCCTGTTGAGGGTCCAGCTTGTTGGTCGTGTGTTTCTTCCTCTTCCTCATCCCTCACTAACTGAGGGTAGGGGCCTGTTGTTCTCCTTGTCCACTGCTTCTTTTTCACTACTGGGGCAACTTTGGCAGTTGTTGTTGCAGTCCCTATCTCAACTCGGGTGTTTTTGGATGTAGTTTGGGTCCCTGCCTCAACCACAGTCCTCTGATAGTACTCAACTGTGGCTCGATAGGCACAGGCCCGGCCCCAGTACAGTGCTAAGAGCTGCTGGTTCTCATCGGGGTAGACAAGGCACCCTTCTATTAGATGCTGTGTCAGCTTGACAGGGTTGCTCGCCTGTTCGGGGGTAAAGTCCTAGGCTACTGGAGGTGACGACCGTCCTAGGAACCTGCCCAAATCCTGCCAGAGCCCTTGCCACCCAGGGACAGGCCGTCTCAGGGCACATTTCAATGTCACCCCACCTGAAATGTGTCTCCTCTCAGGCCAAACTGGGACCAGACTACACACAACCCGGATTAGGACAACGATATTGATTAGCAGTATCCAGAAGCTCACGTAAGGGTGGATGAGGCCCTCGGGAGCATGCAGTAATAAATTATCTACATCAATTTCAAGTAGAGAGAGAGAGATGTATTCAATCATTTTCACCCCAAGGCAGGCCCCCCCAACACAGCAAAGCCACCGATGCCAGCGTGAAACACATCGTTACTGTTTGTGCCAGGGTGCTCCCGAGGCCCTTCATCCTCCCGAGACAGAAGCTTCCCCAGCACGTTGAAGCTATCAGTGCAAAAGCAAAGCAAAGAGACAGTGTTTTGGTAAACATGTTAGCAAAACACCAGATAAGTAGCGCAAGCAAACTCCGTGTCCTGCACAGGAGTTTGCTACTAGTATCTAAAGCAAGCAAGCAGGCAAGCAAGCAAGCAAGCAGCTGCTCGTGCCCCACGTTGGGCCCCAAAAAGGAACTGTGGTGGGTTGACCCTGGCATGGCACCAGCTGCCCACCAAGCCCTTCTATCACTTCCCCCAACCCCCGTCATCACGGCACGCAGGGAGAGAATAAGACGCAAAGCAAAGGGGTGTGGGTTATGATAGATAAGATGTTATTTTCTACTTCCCGTCCACAGCCGATGTCGGGCCGAGTCCAGGATGCAGGGCTCCAGGAACATGTAGCGGTTGCTTGGAGGACAAAGCTGAATGCCCCCCATCCTCCTCCTGCCCTCTCCCTTTATAGTTGATCTGATGTCATATGGTATGGCATATCCCACTGGTCAGCTCAGGTCGGCTGTATCCCCTCCCCCATCTTGCCCCCCCATCCTCTGGTGCCGGGTGAGCACTGGCAGTCATCACACGGGTGTGTTATCAACACCCTCCAGCTCCCAGTGCTGCAGCGTGACGTCTGTACGGGGAAAAGCAGCTCAGCCAGACCCACTACAATGTTTTTCATGTGAGTATGAGCATGCTTAAATCCCCACAGAAGATTAATTTCACAGATAATTTCCTTGAGTATAAATGAATGTAGCCAGGGTACTTAAATTTTGCATCTCTAATAGATTCACATCTCACAGTGAGTTGGAGATCCACATAAATTATTCCTGACTATCATTGCTTAATGAACTGTTTCTGGGGCACAGCAGAGGAGTGGAAGAACATAGGATTTGGAATGTTTGCAAATTTACCCTTTATAAAGGGTAGATTTTTAATACCTTAGCTTCTTAAAACATACCCTAGATAAACTTCATGCAAGTCCACATCTCCACTGAACTGTCGGAAGAAGAATCAATCTGTCTTGCTCAAGTGCAGTGAAAAGAAGAAATGAAGTTGAGTGTGGTCACCAGCAAACTGTTGCCATAACGCAGAGTAATAAATCTATGCCAGGTCACTGAGTGATCGTGTGTTGTGATTGTATGGCAGCTGATTGACATGACTATAAAAATTTGGGTTTTCTCCTTTGCTGAGGCGTGTCCTCAGACAGGAAGACCCTTATCTCACAAGTATTCAGGACTGAAGTCTGACCATTAAGAACCTGAGTACTGGAGAATAATCTTGTGATACGGTAGCATCCCGTTCTTTCACTCACCTTGTCATCTTAAAAATAAGCTATTTTAATTTTTGACCAAAGCTACACATAAGGCTGTTTTCCATTGTCATAGTGTTGTTTTCACTAAATGCTGATGAAAGCATTGGGGTTTTTTTGTGTAACTCTTTTAGTAAGAGCTAGAATGTTACCCTTTTCTGTGGATGATGTGCATAAAAGTCTCTTGTCAACTTTCTCAGTACCTAACAAACAATGAAACTCCTCCTTTCTGCATGAGCAATAGCATGGCAGATCTGTTTTCTGTAGCTGAGGACAAAGGTGAAAATTTTACCTGAATCCTCACATCATGGGGTTTGTGTTCTGGATAAGATGTGAACAGGAGACACCTCAAAGAGAAAGATTCTTGGGAAAAAAATAACACACAGAAAGCAATTAAATTTTAGTCTGAAAAGGGCAAATAAAATCAGCATCTGTAATATTTACATATACTTTACTTCACCATTTCAGTTTTGATTATATGCTGCTGAAGTTCTCTGATAATATGTGTTTCCTATGACACTTTTTTTCGTTAGTTAGAAAATCCTTTTATTCAAAATGAATTTCTCTTACCATGAATTATACTTGTAATAAGCAGCTGAAGCAATGCACTTAAGGGTAAAATCAGCATCTTGTTTTCATATTTGTTTCATGTTGCTCTCACTGTGTTTTCAGAGTCCATCACTTCCCTGTTAGAAATACTGACATCTGCTTTCTATGAGTTACATGCTGTTCGCACTACAGATGTTACTTTTTGGCATTATTGTCAATGTAGCTTTAGGTTGCAAATTTTTGGTCTTTTCCCCTCCCTTTTTGTCCTGACATACACTCACTAATTCCAGACCCTCCTGTCTGGGATAACATTTCAATTGCAAAACCTTAGCCAAGGCTAAAGCTGCTCTTTTCTCTTCCCACAGGACTCAGCTTCAGCCTCCCACATGGAAGTGATTGAAAGAATTTTGCCAAAAACTATATTTTGACAAACCCCCTGAACTTTTGACTGAAAGAAATATGTAATAAATATCTGCTTTCCACTGGAAAATGCAGATTTCTACTGGAAATCCAAAGAGCTGGTTGAAAACTCCTGAGTGATAAGTGTCGCAGGATCACCTTGTCTTTCTGGTGAGCGACAGGCTGTGTGCCCAGGCAGTTGTTTGTGTCAAAATAACAAGGCAACATGGTTCTAGCTCAAGTAATATAGCAGCACTTCCAAATACAGTCTGGGGAACATTTTTTTGGCCAAAATATGACAGAATTTGAGGATGAAGGAGGAGAGAGTAACAGTTTAGGGAAAAAAAAAAAATTGCGTTAGAGTTTTAAATTTTTCTCTATAGGCACTGAAGGAGAGAAACAAACAAGCACACATATTTACCCCACAACACCTTTACCCCCGTCACACCACACAGACACTCACCCACCCACCCACACGACACATACTAACACACATGCCCACGCCCTATTTTCTGTCTATTTCTATTACTATTTCACACAATAGCTTTTCGTAAAGAATTTTAAACAAGGGAAACTTGGCTGCAGTAATTTTTTTCTCTGGTGAAAACTACATTCTGTAATGGGCAGAAATAAGGCTAGCTTATTTCTGGTGAGGCTTTCATAACGGCACTCCTTTGTGTATTCTCAGGCTGTGTAAATGCACTGCAAAGAAGATGATGCTATCAAACTGCTGAAAAAGACCCCACAACAACAAACAAACAAACAAAAGAAAAAAAGCAAAAAAAAAACCCCAAAAACCATCAACAACAAAAAAAGGCGTGTGTATGTATTTATAGCTTGAAATCTGATGGCCTTTTTGTGATTGATTCTTGCTTTTTTAGTTACAAGTCAGAAAAGAACAGACATAGAGAACGAAACTACACTAGTACTTAAGCAGCCAAAGGAGTTTTGCTGGTTCTGAGTGCTTTGAAGTAAGTTTGATGTGAAGGCTGGTGGTGTTTTCTTCCAGTTGGTCTCAGTGTTTCATTTCTCAGTATATAGCCTGTACAGCATGACAGTGCAAGTGAAAAGCACAGGTTCAGTAAGTGCTGGCAAGTACTGGGTATGTTCAGTAGATCTCTGGAAGCTGTTGGAAAGCACATCTTTGTGCTGGAAGCACACTCTGACAGTCAGTTCCTCCCTGCTGGTGGGCACAGCTGCATTTCTCACTCTGATTTCCTTACTTGTCTTTTCCCATAAGTTTACCCAGGTATCTCTATGATACATTTCTCTATAAAACAGAGCAGGAAATTGAATTAATAAAAAATATCATTTCCCCAAGTAGATCAGCGTTTGAAATATGCGAGTGACGTTTTTTCAGGGTTAAAACCATGACAATTTTATTCACTAGTGCTAATGCATAAGATCTTTATGCTTCCAACTGATAGATTGTGTAATTGGTGGATTTTTAAAATTTATAACGTAGAGAATAACTTCTGTGTGCTCTTATTTATGAATCTGGACAGGAATGAAAATTATGGCTTCTATGTGATGGCAAATCACAGTATAAATAAAGCAAGGATGAAAGATTTTGATTTAGAAGATAAACAAAATGCCTAACTTATTTTCAGGTTACTTCTGGGAACAGACACGAAAAGAAATTTTATCCAGGCGGGTAACAGCTCCTCTTCTTTAGTGCAAAAGTGGAACTAGCAGATGGTTTTAGATATTACAAAAATTACATGGTACTAGAGTTAGGGAACAGTTTTGAGGCAGGTTCTGGAACTGGTCTTTTACATGGGCTGAACATTGTGTTTGTTTCATCTCAACTACGTTTAGGCACATAGTGCAGCCATTTGCAGATAGTAAAAGTGGATCATGACATACTGTTTTACAGATTGTTACAGGTTATGGAGTAATGCATGTTTTTGGTATCACTCTTCAGTTACTTTAGTGGTCATGAATGTAATACATCTCTGTTGAAAGGTCTACAGTTCCTGAGACTCTCTAAATTTGCTTTGGCTTATGTTACTTCACATAACAGGCCATAAAAAATTTCTATACCACATTTACAGACCTATATTTAAGACAGTGGTCTCAAGAACCCTTATCTCTCCTCTTGGACTGGTGGCTGGGAGTAGTAATACTGATTAGAGCATCTATTCACATTATTTTACTTTTTCTGTTTTCATCTTCTCTTCTAGCATAGATTCTCCACATGCAGCACTGTGAGAACTGCAATTGCAAGATAAATTAGGGCAATGCATGCACTGATTTCAGGCTAGCAACATGAATAGAGAATAACCATATGTTGAAACTGTCAGGGAAGAGGGAGTACTCAGGGATGTTTGATAATGCACTGTCTGATACCTTTGGAGAGAGATGATCTGGCCTGGTAACAATAGCCTGTCTCAGTCCTGTAACAGGGAACACATGGAGGCAGCTTTCTACATAGGAGAGTGCAGAAAGCACTAAAATGCTGTGTAAGATTTAATTATGTTTCTCTTATTTTGTATTGGACTGATGATCATCCAAATTTCAACCTCTTTCAGAAGCTCCCAGTGCACAAAGTTCAAGTAAAAGGAAAGATTGCTTAACTTTATTAGGTAATTTGTTACAGACAGAGCAGGCAGTTTTGTTTAAATAAATTATTTTGCTATGAGAGTTTAGAATCTACGAGCACTTTCAGAACAAGTGATTTTTGTTGTTGTTGTTGTTGTTGTAGCTGTTATAACTTGCAACCTCTCACCCTGTCTGGAAGTGTAGTTAATTGGAAAACTGTTGTCTAATGAATTTCTTTTTTTTAAGAAAGCTAACACAGTGTCACACCAGTGTTTACTTTGCATATTTTTTAGATACTGCCAAGTAGAGCTGAGCTCTAGTCTGTAGGCTGACAGAAAAACAGGAGAATGTTTTGCACAATAATCACAATTTATAACTTACATTTTTAGCGAGGATTCCCAAGAATCTATGTTAAGTATCATGGCGAAGATAGTCTGTTCCATAAATTAAGTCAAGAGGCAGGGTTCATGATACAATGAGTTTAGGGAGAAAACAAACTGAACATATCCTTGCTCCTCCTTCCTCCCTTCTCAGGCTGCACTATGGAGGGACTCATGCCATAGTTTGATGTTAGTAACAAGTAGATGGGGATGAGAAAGAGGCAAGGATACCTTGTTCCTAAATGCTGTGTTGGGTTCAAGAAGAGTCTGATGCATAACACTAACTTACTGACTTGTAACTATACCTTCATGGTATTGATAATTTTCAACACTGCAGAAAGCAACAGGACTAAAGGGAGTGCCTTCCTGTCTCAAGAACTGCTTTTTAGGCTGAGGTTAAAAGGTTTTTTTATTGGTCATCATGAAGGTGGAGCTAAAACCAGAGAAACTGCAACAAGTTTCTAGCTGAACTAGAAGTTAATCTGGCTTTAGAGGTGAAGAGTAGTAAAAAAAATTTCTATAAATACATTACTAATAAAATGAAGGCGAGGGAGGGCCTCCATCCCCTCCTAGATTCAGGAGGAAATATGGTAAGAAAAGATGAGGAGAGTACTGAGGTGTTTAATGCCAGAATACTGAACATACTGACACTCAGGACTTTTGAAGAGCAGACTTTCACTTGTTTCAGAGGTCAGTTGATAGAATCCCTTGGGAGTCAGTTTTGAAAGATGCAGGAGTTCAGGAAGGCTGGATATTTTTTAAAAAGGAAAACTTAAAGGCACAGGAGCAGGCCATCCCCATGTACCGTAAGACAAGTCTGCAGCGAAGAAGACTGTGCTGGCTGAATAGGGAGGTTTGGCTTAAAATCAGGGAAAAAAGGAGGGTTTATGGCCTCTGGAAGAAGGGGCAGATGACGCAACATGAGTATGAGAATGTGGTAATGCAGAGAAAGAAGGTCAAAAGCTGAGCTAGAAGTTAATCTGGCAATAATAAAAATGTCTGTAAATAAATTAATAGTAAAAGAAATGCCAGGGAAGGCCTCCATCCCCTGCTAGATGCAGGAGGAAATATGGTAAGAAAAGACGAGGAGAAGGCTGGGCAGCTTAATGCCTTCTTTGCCTCAGTCTTTAGTAATGGGAACACTTGCACCGGCAAAAGCTGCTCCCCCAAGCCAAGAGACAGGGGCCAGGAACACAATGTGCCCCCC